>PVKS010020036.1:0-37503 GCA_004027875.1 Aplodontia rufa | reverse complement strand
TTTTTTTTTTTTTTAAGAGAAAAAGAGAGAAAGACAGAATTGAGTTTTTCACATGGCTTTCATTGCTCTGACACTTAGTTGTGTAAGTGGGTGCTGGGGTTTGAACCCGTGTACTTGGGCTTGCTGGGCAAGCGCTGTAACCACCAAGCCACTGCTCCAGCCGCAACAGCTAACTTTTCAATACCAATGTTTCACTTACACTTTTACATCCACTGTCAACTTCTCCAGAAAGTGGAGGTAGGGTCAGTTACTTAGGACATATTTTTGTGTGTTTATCGCATAAACTGAGATTTAATTTGAGACTGCCTAGGGCATATGCCCAGATCTACATGTCACGACTATCAACAAACTGAAGTCATCAATGTTGTATTGTTGTGGAATAAACAGCCCCACATAACATCCTAATCTGTTCATTAAAAACATAGAATTCAAATGCTGGAAATTACCTTACCTCTTCAAGTGATGTTAGGCCCTCCTTAGAATTAATTCTAAGCCCAATTAGTCAGTGTGCTTAAGAAAGAGATAGAGAAATTAAAATGCACACAGAGAAAGGATAGTACTGATTAAGGCAGTGCTTTTTCAGATTTTTGCCTTAAGCAATGGAGTGATAGTGATATCACAAGACTATGTAAGGGGGATGGAAAAGGACAACTGAAGAAAGACACTTGGAGGAGAAATGAATAAAAGTTCTGTTTTGGATCTGTGTTTTGCATTCTAACTGGAAAGACAAATGAGACTTGAGCTCCATGGAGAGGACAGGCTAAAACTACATAATTGTATGGAATTGTTTCTTTGTCTTGGTTTTCCCTAGACAGAGCCTGAGAACAGTATTTTTTCTTGGTAACCCTAGCACCCAGAAGTGAATCCTCAACAAATATTTGTGAAATAAAGGGAAAGGTATGGATGAAGTCGCTTAGGCAAAATGCATAAAGCACACTGTGCTTTCACTGGAAGTCCAAGCACCTAGACTTACAGGTAGGGTGACCATATTACCTGATTTGCCTAAGCACTTCCTGGTTTACACCTTGTCTCTACATAATTATTAACATTTCCTTGGCTTACTCTCAGAAGTGCCTCAGTTTGTAAATTTATGTGGTGCTCTTTGTAGAAGGCCCTTCAGTATGTAGCTTCTTCATTTTTCTTTATTATCACTGCGCAATCGTATACTCCATTCTCCAGCTAGACTGAAGTTCCTCCATTTCTCCTCTGTACATTTTCCTCCTAGCTTCCTTTGCCAACATAGTGTCTACCTCAACTTGGGTATGACTTCCTGTGGAACACCTTTACTGACCCCTCTAAAATCTGAATTAAATAGACCTCTTAACATAACTTTCAGTGCACCTGTATTTAATCTGTAATAGCAAAGATGCTGAGTTTCTTGTTGTCTTCTCTATCTCTATAGAGAAATCTGAAAAAACACTTTTAGCCCTCTTCAAGCCAAAATTTTACATTAAAAATATCCAAATCAGTCATTTGGGACCAATTTTTCCCCAATTTTCCAAATTGACACAGACATAATTATGACATAATTATGGAGCAGTATTTTTGAAGATTGACCTTCAGGATAGAGTAGTAGCATGTTCTCCAAGCACTTTTTTTTTTTTTTAAGAGAAAGATAGCAAGAGAGAGAGAAAGAAATCAATTTTTAGTTTTTCACATTGCTTCAACACTTTGTTGTGTGCATGGTGCAGGGGTTTAAACCCATGTCCTCACACATGCCAGGCAAGCACTGTAACCGCTAAGCTGCCACTCCATCCCCAGCACTTTATTAACTTACTGAAGAAACTGACTTTTGATCTAGAAACCCAACAAGGAAAATTGTGTCCTACTCTCAGACTTGACAACATGGCTGCCATTGAGAGAACAAAATATCCCAAAAGGTCCTCCTCAACTTCTAAATTGCTACAATTAGAATGAAAAATACAGTTTCTGAGCTTCCCAACCTAAGACAATAATACTATAGTTACTAGTTTCTTCCTATATACTGAGTGCTGATTTTATAAACATTTTTCTCATCTAATCTTCCATGTTTTTCAAGTAACAGATATTGTTCTTTATAGTTCAGTATACAAATAGATAAAAATACAAATTTAAAGCTGGGTGCAGTGGCACACACCTTTAATCCCAGCAACTCAGGAGTCTGAAGCAGGAAGATCCCAAGTTCAAACCAGCCTCGGCAACTTAAGGAAGCCCTGAATAACTTAGTGAGACTCTGTCTCAAAATAAAAAATATAAAAAGGGTTAGAGATGTGGCACAATGGTTAAGCACTCCTAGGTTCAGTCCCTGGTGCCAAAAAAAAGAAAAAGTTAGAAGTCTGGATATGTTTTCTAAGCTTCAACTTCCTCCCCTTCCTGCTGTGAGAAAAACTTCATCAATGTAAATTAGCAAGAGATTTCTGTCCTGGAGCAGACCACCTTTCTAACCATAGGTATTCTTCAAGGCAAGGAATCTTCCTGTGATAGACTCAGTGGGAAAAGGACTTGACAACACAAAGGGCCTCAGGGTTACAGCTTTTGGAGTTTACACAAAAGGTGCTTTCACAGAAGGTCTGCCTTCTTGAGTCTCCCTTGCGTTTGCTGCTGCCTCTCATGTTCAGCAGCATTGCTCTCCTTCCTACCTACTTGCTCATACACCCCTCGCGTCCTTCTCCCTTTGTGGCTATTCTAAGCAAAGGAGTTAGGGAATCAATGCCTCTTTTCCTGGACTGCTTATATAACTTGATTGACCCCTACTATGACCAGTCTGCAGAGGAAGTGTTGAAGCATCTTCTGCTAATCTATTTAAAGAAGAAAAAGGTCTACATGTAACTGTTTCTCCACATGGTGGAGTGCATGGAATGTTTCTGCGTAAGTGAGAGGTACCCTGAAGATCTCAGTGTTGAAGAATAGAAAAGAAAATTCTGTTAAAGGGCTACATCCCACTTTACAATAAAAAAAACAAGATTTAGACCACTTGCTGTAAATCATTGAGTTATTGCATAATAGCCCAAATTAAAACCCACACAGCAAAGGAAACAGTCATTGAAATGAAGAGAGAATCTATAGAATGGGAGAAAATATTTATGGACCATACATCTTATAAGTTATTAAATTAATATCCAAAATATATAAGGGACTCAAACAATTCTATATCAAGAAAACAACATCATTTAAAAACAGGCAGAGCACCTGAAAAGACATTTCACAAACAAACCAACCTGCCAAACAAGGAGTTGGGGATGTAGTTCAATGGTAGAGCACTTGCCTATCATATTCAGGGCCCTGGGGTCAATCCCCAGTACTGAAAAAAACAAAAACTGGTGGGGCTATAGCTCAGTGGTACAACACTTGTCTGGCATGCATGTGGCCCTGAGTTCAATCCCTGGTATCGAAAGAAAAAAAATGAAAAACAAAATTGCTAATTATGAGGGAAATGCAAACTAAAATTAACAATGAAATATCACTTCATACCTGTTAGGGTAGTTTGTTTTTTTTTTAATTGGCAAGGATGTGGAGATAAAGGAAACCCTTGTACACTATTAGTGGGAATATAAATTCAGTCAGCTATTATGGAAAATAGTATGGAAGTTCTTTAAAAAGCTAAAAATAGAACTACTATATGATCCAATAATCTGACTTCTGGGTATATATCCAAAGGAAATGAAATCAATATGTTGAGATATCTGCACTATCATGTTTACTGAGGCATAATTCACAGTAGCTAAGATGTAGAAACATCGAAGTGTCTATCAGTAGATGAAAGGATAAAGAAAATCACACACAAAGAGACAGACACTATTCATCCTTAAAAAGGAAATCTTGAAATTTGTAACAACGTGGATCAATCTGGAGGACATTATGCTAAGTGAAACAAGTCAGGTACAGAAAGACAAATACTGTATGGTCTCACTGATATGTGGAATCTGAAATAGTCAAACTCATAGAAGCAGAGTAAAACAGTGGTTCCCAGGGGCTGAGGGAGCAGAGGGGAGATATTGGCCAAAGGGAACAAAATGTTATTTAGACAAGACTAATAACTTTAGGAATTCCATTATGCTTATAGGTAATGATAATGTATCATTTTTCTAAAAATTACTGAGATTTTAAATGTTCTCACTACCACCAAAAATGAAATATGTGAGATAATGGATATATTAATATGTTGTTTTAACTATGACACAATGTATACATATATCACAATATTGTGTTGTATATTACATATATATATGTGTGTGTGTATATATATATATATATACCTATGATTTTTGTCAGTTTAAAAAAAATTTTGGGGGGCTAGAGCGATGGCTGAACAGTTGGAGCACTTGCCTGGTTTGTGCAAGGACCCAGGTCCAAAACCCAGCACCACATACACAACTAAATGTCATAGAAACAAAGGCCAGATGAATGAATAAATAAAAATGATTATCTCTTCCTCTCTCTCTCCTCCTAAAAAAAAAAAATAAATATGCCATAAGCAAATGAATATTTTTAGAGTGCAACTTATAAAAAACAAAACAAGGGGCTGGAGCAGTGGCTTAGTGGTTGGAGCGCTTGCCTGGCATGCGCAAGGACCCGGGTTCAAACACCAGCACCGCATACACAACTGGATGTCAGAGAAACAAGGCCAGATGGAAAAATAAGATAAAAGTTGATTCTTTCTTTCCTCTCTCTCACTCTCTCCCATTCTCTTTAAAAAAAAACAAAAAACAAAAAACCAGATATTCCCAAAAAAATCTAGGAAACTGCTTCACACTATTTAAAGCTAAAAAGTTAGCAGATATTAGGATTTTCATATTGCCTTGGCCTTTAAACTATTTCCAAGAATCCAGGCCTTTGTTACCCTTCTCTTCTGCCTCTTCCTCAGCTTACTGACTTCTTTCTCACCCACATAAAAGTACAAGAGATCTGTCTCATGAGTTACTAGGCTTTTCGTAGAATCTAAAACATTAGTTGAACTAAAAGTGTTCTAGGGCTGAACGGATCTGTTTATCAGAAAATTTAAACATGCCTGCTCAGCAGCCTAGCTGCATGCTTTTCAGCCCAATATGTAGGGCCACCACCTTGTGACTATCAAAATAGGCTCCCAAAGTATTTTGCATCATTTGGTGACACACATTCTTTTGCAACCAATAAGTACCCAATAAATGTTTGAAATATTTATAAGGAAGTTGACATGGTTTAATGTAACTATGAAAGCATGGGTTTGAGACTTTACTAAATTTGAATCCTGTCACCACCCCTTATGACCCTCAAGAATTTAGGCAAGTTGTTATCTTTCCCTTTCTTTTTTTTCTCTTCATATGTAAAATGAAAATAGTATCTAATTCATAAGAATTTTGTAAGGATGTATATGTATAGCACCTAGTTCGTGGTGGGAATCAAAGTATTAAAATGAATATTAAAATAATAAAATTACTTATAAGTTGGGAGCTAGAGATGCAGCTCAATGATGGAGTGCTTGCCTTATATACGTGGCTCTTAGTTTGATCCCTAGCACTACAAAAAATGAAAAATAAAATATGAAAAATTTTAATAGTAAAATAGCCGTTTTAATTTTAGTTCTTGAAGTGCTCCACAGGTTAAGCCTGGGGCTTGAATAGAAGTTGTTCTTGGCTAGGTTGACTAGTGCTCAGCATTTAAAATATTTTCATTATTTGAATCAAGAACTCCTACCTCCTTGGAAACCTATATTTCCAGAACAGCAGGCAATTAAATAGAATTTCTTTAACTGCCTGCTTCTTTAGGTTCTTTCTCACTATAGAAAACTAAGTGTACATTATCTCACAGGTCAAGGACAAATGTGTAGTTGCAATTTAGGATCCATAATATAGCCTTGCCTCCAGAGGAGAAAAACTCAGGAGCTATGCCACATTTAACTAATGTAAATAGTGAACAGACTTATGTATTATGAGCAATTAACTATAAGACTGCTTTTAGAGTACAGAGTAAGTGTTTTACTATTGTAATCAAATACAATTTACAAGGTTAATGTGATGCATATTTAATGATATGTGTAATTGTTATGGTACTGCATGATAATTAGGCCTTAAATGTTAAGCTGTCTATGTAAATGATTATTTTTACACAACCAAACACATTTTTTTAGTGTTTGTGTGCTCGTTTTAGTAATTTTCTAGAATCTATAATCATGCCAAGAACAAGTTTTTTCAGAAACCCTCCACTGTTTAATCATGAGCTCACACAAAAACACTCTTCAAAATGACACAGCAGGATTCCCTTCCTAGCTTTATGCTGGAAATAGCTAATGTTCAGGCTCTTCATATATAGTCCCTCATTTTAGTCCTGAAGAATCCCTTTAAAAGAGAGATGCAGAAACTGATATTCAAGGAAGTAGGCAGTAAGGTTGAGATGCAAGCTTCCATGATAACCCCTAACCACTACTTTGTACAACTTTAGAAGGTAATGGATCTCAGCAAAAATGTGTAAAGTTAGGAGATAGAATGGCTCTGATAAGGACTGGAGTGGTGGCTCAGCAGTTACAGCGATTGCCTAGCGTGCACAAGAATGCAAGTTTGAATCCCAGCACCACGCACACAGTGAAGTGTCAGAGCAACAAAAACTAGATGAAAAACTAAATAAAAAATAGATTCTCTCTCTTAAAAAAAACAATGGTCCTGCCAAATTAAGTATGTTATAGTACATCCAGAGGGAGAACTGATAACCTGAAAGAAGGCTAATCAGGAATGGAAGAGTTGGAACTGTTGGAGCTGACTTTCTTAGTGCCCTTTCAAGGAAGAGAACCTTGGCTAATGTATTTCAAGCAATATCACCTACCAAATTATAAAGATACTTTATCAGCCTAATGCCATCAAATATTTGAATTATAGAGCTAATTCCTATTATTTTTACTCTTTAAAAAATAATCATTGTGGGGTTAAAGTAGCATTTTGCAGACTTTTTATTTATTTTTGAGATGAGAGTTCTCACTGTGTTTGTCCAGTCAAGGCTCAAACTTGACTGGATGATCCTCCAAAGTAGCTGGAATTATAGGCATGTGCCATTACACAATCTAGCCATGCCATGACTGCAAGCTTTTTTATCATCATTGCCGTCCCCAAAGAGCCTTTTTAGACAATTGCCTTCCCCTCTGAAATTTTAATACCACAGATATACCATAAATTTGTTCATGCACAAACACTTTTGTACATAAAAAGAGTAAGATTTTTTTGCTCCTCAAGAATAAGACTTTTTTCTTCCTCAGTAATGGTGCATGATGCATGAATAATATAGCTTCCCATTTTTACCTATCTTTGGGTTCAGATATGCTAGTTATACAAAGGGTGGTATTTTTGTACATATGGCAATTTCTTATTGTAAACTAATAGTTTCTGTACAAATGATAATTATATTTCTCATAAATTAATAAGCTTATATATGAGTTTGGTTAGTATGAATCTATTCCTAAATAATAGGGTGATCTCTATGTATAGAACATTTGGGTTTCTAAACCTATGAAACAGCCTGAGAGACCTTCTATAAGTCCACCCATAGAAATACTGTTTTACTTGAAACTTCCAGCACATTCTTATGTTTTCATTCATTCAGTAAATATCTGTTAAGCTCTACTATAGGCAATAACTGAGCCAGGTAACAGGGATTCAAAAACTAATAAAACAGTCTCTCATCAGGAGGAAGCTCGCTGTCCAGTGGCAGAGATGGATATGAACATAAGCAATTACAATACAAGATAATATGTGCTCTAATAGAGATGTTTGAGAGACACTGAGGGCTTCAAGAAGGGGTAATCAATTCTAGGGGGAACTCAAGGGGAAGTCTTTGGGAAGTAAGAAGTGAAGTCTTGGAGTAGAATGGGAAGGAATTTCCAAACAGAAATAAAAAATTATGCAAAGACCCAGAAGCATAAAATAGCATGACCAGTTTGTTCTTTGTGGTTGAAGAACAGAGAGCAAGAACAAGGAAAGTCACCGTACACGTAGCATAGATAGAGGACAGAGCAAAGAGGGCTTTCTGTGAGGAGCCCGTGAGGCATGGAATTGGGGCTTGATATCACTAAACTGCGATTTACAACTACCAGTGCCAGTAGTGTAGACCGAGAAATGGAAAGAAAAAAAAAGCAGGAGTTATAGCAGTCCAGGTAAGAGACGATAAGGTCTCAGACTAGCACATGGAATGGAGGTGGAGAAGAAATGCATTTAAGGTGTTTAAGAAGTAATTAATTGGGGCTGGAGTGGTGGCTCAGCAGTTTCGGCACTTGCCTCACATTCTCGGGGACACCAGTTCGTACTCCAGCACCACATACACAACAAAGTGTCAGAGCAACGAAAGCCACATGGAAAACTAAATAAAATTGATTCTCTCTTTCTCTCTCCCTCTCACTGTCCCTCTATCTTAAAAAAAAAAAAAGTAATTAATTAGGGCTGGAGTGGTGGCTCAGCAGTTGGAGTGCTTGCCTGGCATTTGTGAGGACCCAGGTTCGAACCCCAGAACCACATACACAACTATGTGTTGGAAAAACAAAAACCAAATGAATATCTAAATAAAATTGTTTTTCTCTCTCTGTCTCAAAAAAAAAAATAGTAATTAATTAGCTGGACACAGTAGGCACATCTGTGATCCCAGCAACTCAGAAGGCTTGGGCAGGAGGATCACAAGTTTGAGGCCAGCCTCAGCCACTTAGTAAGTGGCTCAAAATAAAAATGCATGGGGGCATAGCTCAGTGGTCAGGTGCCCTGGGTTCAGTCACAAGTACTGGTGGAGGAAGGGAAGAAATTAATTTGAGAAGAAAACTAATGTGTTAGAATTAAGGATAATTCTCAAATCATCTTGGTTGACAGAATGGATAATGATGGTCTTCACCCAGAGAGAGGATATAGGGCAAAGATCACACCTGAATGGAAAAAGAACAGATTTTATTATGGTTGGGTTGAGTTTAAGGTGACTGTAGGATATACAGGTGATGTTCACTGAGCAGATTCAAATGCCAAGGGAGAAGTCTAGGTCAGAGATTAGAATAAGCAACAAGTTGAGGGAAAATCTGAAGCTGTAACAGAGTATGAAATTGGCTGAGCTTGTCAAGTAGAAAAAGGCAAGAAGGGTGAAGAATAGAAAATTGGGTGACTACAACAGATAGGACACAGAGGAAAACCCAGAGTTCAGAAAGGAAGTAGGTAGGTTTCCTTTCCCCGAGGCAGTCGGCAGAGATGAGGAGGAGGAGGAGGATTTCGGTGCTCAGATCAAACAGCATTATTAAGACTGTTTAGGCCCTGAATGATTAAAAATATTATGGTAGGGCTGACTGAAGCATTAGCTTAATGGTAGAATACAGCGTTAGCATGCACAGGCCCTGGGTTCAGCTGCTCACACACACCCCAAAATTATGGTGCTTCCTATGTAATTTAAAATAAAAATATTATAACTATAAAATAGGCGTAAGGGGAAGTTCTGATTTTTCCTGTAGTGATCTCATTGATTATATCCTCATTATCATTATTTCAGTATGTCTATTTTGACAAGGTACATACTCTATTTAGTTATCTAGCACAGAGTACATCAAGGAAAATGGATTGGTCAGTAGTGCCAAATACTACAGATGTCAAAGATTTTAAAAAGTTATTAGGGGGTTGGGAGTATAACTCAATGATAGAGCGGTTGCTTTGCATGCAAGAAGCCCTGGGTTTAATTCCAACACTGCAAAAAATAATTTTTAAAAAGTAGTTATTGGAGGGTTGGAGCCGTGGCTCAGGGGTTACTGCACTTGCGTGAGTACACAGGTTCAAACCCCAGCACCACATACACAATGAAGTGTCAGAATTATGAAGGCCACATGAAAAGCTAAATAAAAATTGATTCTCTCTCTTTCACTGTCCCTCTCTCTTTTTAAAAAAAAAAAAAAAAGTAGTTACTGGAAAAGAGAAGTATCTACTTTGCCAGCATATAGATCAATAGGCACACTAGTAAAAAAAATGACATGGTCAACTGGATAAGCATCTGGGAAAATAAAATCACTATACTCCTCAGCCAGGATAAACCCCAAATGGATTACATATTTACCTAAAAATATAAAGACTAGCCAGGCACCATTGTATACACCTAGAATACCAACTACTTGGGAAGGTGAGACAGAAGGATCATAAGTTCAGGGCCAGCCTGGGCAACTTAGCATTAACCTGTCTCAAAATAAAAATAAGAAGAACTGGGGATGTACCTCAGTGGTAAATCACCAGTACCAAAGGTGGGGAGGGATAAAGATGTATATGTAATAAAATTACTAGAAAAAATATGAGAGATGCAGCTGGAGTGGTGGCTCAGCACTTGCCTGGCAGGCGTGAGTATGCAAGTTCAAACCCCAGCACCCCACATGAAAAACTAAATAAAAAATTGTTTCCTCTCTCTCTCTCTCTCTCACTGTCCCTTTCTTAAAAAAAAAAAAAAGAATTCATTTGTAATTTTGATACGGGAAGGGAAAAATCCTTCCAAAAGAAGGCTTAAAATGAAGAAGGCATAAAAACAGGGTAACAAGTTGTCTACACAAAACTCAAAATCACTGCAGAGAGCCAGGTGCAGCAGTGCAGGCTCTGCTTCAGCAGGCTCTCTGCAGTAATTTTGAGTTTTACAGCAGTTTCTCTAACCCCAGCAACTCAGGAAGCTGAAGCAAGAGAAGGATTGCAAATTCAAGACCAGCCTCAGCAACTAAGCAAGGCCCTAAGCAATTAGCAAGACTCTGTCTCAAAAAAACTTTTTTTAAAAAAGAAGGACTGGTGATGTGGTTAAGCACCCCCAGGTTCCATACCCAGTACCCAAAAAATAAAAACAAAAATTCTGCAGAAATAAAACCTCCTCAAGTAATGTTTGCAGCTAATATTGGAAAGGGCTAATCTTCTAATATAAAGTGATTCTAGGGGGCTGGAGTGGTGGCTCAGCAGTTTCGGCGTTTGCCTGGCAAGCACGAGGACCCGGGTTCAAACCCCAGCACCACGTACACAACTGAGAGTTGGAGCAACTAAGGCCATGTGAAAAACTAAAAGTTGTTTCTTTCTCTGTCTCTCTCACTGTCCCTCTCTCTTTAAGAAAGAAAGAAAGAAAGGAAGGAAGGAAGGAAGAAAGAAAGAAAGAAAGAAAGAAAGAAAGAAAGAAAGAAAGTGATTCTAGGTAAACCCCAGAGTCAGGTTCTGCCTACCCTAGATGACATCTCCCACCCCACCCCTTTGAAGCCACTGTCACCATGTCTGACCTAGAGGCAAAATCTTCAACTGAGGATTTGGGGGAAAAGGAGGGAGAATACTTTAAACTGAAAGTCATTGGACAGTGTTGAAATTAACTTCAAAGTGAAAATGACATCACATCTCAAGAAAATTCAAAAATCATACCATCAAAGACAGTTCCAATGAATTTACTCAGGTTTCTCTTTGAATTCAGAGAATTGCTGATAATCACATTCCAAAAGAACTGGGAATGGAGGAGCCGGGCACAATGGTGTACGCCCGTAATCCCAACAACTTGGAGGCTGAGACAGGAGCATCACAAGCTTAAAAACAGTCTCAGCAACTTAGGCCCTAAGCAACTTAGCAAGACCTTGTCTCAAAATAAAAAAATAAAAGGATTAGGGATGTAGCAGCCCAGTGGTTAAGCACCCCTGGGTTCAATCTCTGATACTAAAAAGAACCCCCCAAAATAATGGAATGGAGGAAGAAGATATGATTGAAGTTTATCAGGAACATGGATGTCATTCAGTGGTTTAGATACTCTTTTTGTTTTCTTTCTCTTAATCCTTTTACTTTTTCTTTTCTTTTTGCTTTTTTGGTACTGGGGAATGAACCCAGGAGCGCTACCACTGAGCCATATCCCCAGCCTTTTTTGTATTTTATTTTGAGATGGGGTCTCACCAAGTTGCTTAGGGCCTTGCTGAGTTACTGAGGCTGGCTTTGAATTTGTTATCCTCCTGCCTCAGCCTCCGGAGTTGTTGGGATTACAGGCCTGTGCCACCGCGCTCAGCCTTTTTTACTTTTAAAACTAGTTCTTTAGTAATGTGTTCAAAACAGAATTGAGGGGCTGGAGCTGTGACTCAGCGGTTACAATGCTAGCTGTAACCTAAGGCATGCATGAGGACTCGGGTTTGAACCCCAGCACCACATACACAACCAAGTGTCAGAGCAACAAAAGCCATATGAAAAACTAAATAAAATTGATTCTCTCTCTCTCTCTCTCTCTCTCTCTCTCACTGTCCCTCTCTTTTAAAAAACAAACAAAAAACAAATGGAATTGAGCTGGGTGTGGTGGCTCATTCCTGTACCAGCAATTTGGGAGGCCAAGGCAGGAGGCTTGCAAGATCAAAGCCAGCCTCAACAACTTAGTGAGACCCAGTCTCAAAATTTCAAAATAGGAGCTGGAGCGGTGGCTCCAGGATTACAGCACTTGCCTGGAATTCGTGAAGACATAGGTTTGAACCCCAGCACCACGTATGCAACAAAGTGTCAGAGCAATGAAAATCAGATGAAAAACTAAAAATAAAAATTGATACTCTCTTTCTCATCTCTTGCCATCTGTCTTTTTCTTAACAACAACAATAAAAAAAATCTCAAAAAAGGCTGGGGATATGACTCAGTGGGTAAACCCCTCTGGATTCAATCCCCAGTATCAAGGGAAAAAAAAAAGGAATTGAAAACTGGTAATTATCTCTTTATTTGAATTCTAGTGCTCATTGTTTTCATTGTACTGATTTTTAGTGAACATATTGCCCTCTCCTTAAAAATTACACATATACACAGAGAGGCCACCTTTTTGGGGATTGTGCATTTTCAGGCTGGTGGTATAACTTTGCAACATGCCAGGCAAGCATGTTACTGCTGAGCCACCACCACTCCAGCCCCAGAAAATGACCTTTCCTTAACTTGATGCTACTTTTATAATCTGAGAGTCAAGACCAAAAGAAGAATAATATCAGCTTTGGGATTAAGACGACAGACATGTTGAGATTAATGACTAACTCCCAAAATGGATTCAATAAAGAATGTTTTTTTTTTTTTTAAAGGAAGAGAGGAGAGAGAAAGAAAGAGAGAATCAATTTTATTTCTTTTTTCATCTGCCTTTTTTTTCCTGGACTTGGTTGTATATGTGGTGCTGGTGTTTGAACTCTGGTCCTATTGCATGCCAGGCAAGCACTCCAGCTGCTGAGTCAGCCTCAAGAATAAGCATTTTAAGATTAAAAATATATATATATTTTCAGAAGATCTGAGAAAAGTTCTAATTTTCATAAGCAGCTAATAAAGCTATTCATGTAGAAATGTATAATTAGAACACGGTTCCTTTGATTTTATTTGTTTACTTGTGGCTGGGATATGGAACATTGGCTGTACCAGCATCATTAAAATAAACAATATTTGTAAAAATAAAAAAAATAAAAAAGGAATATCTAGGAATAGATAAGAGATCAGGTAATTGAGTGAAACATTGATGAAAGATTAGAACTTATGAGTGGTGATTAAAAGCATAGAGATTTTGAGGTCAGCTATTTGTTGGAATCCTAGCTCAAGTCACTAACTCCATGACCTTGGACAAGCCTCTGATCCTAAATTTCCTCATAAGTAAAATGCAGATAATAATTGTATTTACCTCAGAAAGTTAAAATAAAGTTCAGACAGGGCAACCAGTTGACTCATTAAAAGAAGGAAGTGGGGACTGGAGCAGTGGCTTAGGGTTTGCAATGCTTGCCTGGCATGTGTGAGGATCAGGGTTCGAACCCCAGCACCACATACACAACAAAATATTGGAGCAACCGGAGCCACATGAAAAAACTAAATAAAATTAATTCTCTCTTTCCCTCTCTCTCTTTTTCTCACTGTTCTCTCTCTCTCTCTCTCTCTCTTAAAAATAGAAGAAGGAAGGGAACAAAAAAATAAGCTGTAATTTCTGGTATTTGAGAACCTTAAAGCAAAGAGATTCTGTGAAAAGGACCAACCTAACCCCATCTGTCTCTTTTCATTTAGGGCAGTTATTCACTAAGTGCCTACAAGTGAGATACAGCCTTAGGCCTAAGGATACAATGGAAGTAAAAACTGATGTGATACTGTCCCAGGCATCAGTCAAATACTAAAGAAATACAAAATTAAAATAGATAAATACAACAAAAGAAACTTATAAAATAGTATATTAGGAAGCTAGTGGGGCTGAGGTAGGAGAATTGCAAGTTCAAGACCAGTCTTGGCAATTTAGCAAGACCCTGTTTCAAAATAAAGGAACTGGGGATGTAGCTCAGGTAGAACACTCCTGGGTTCAATCCCCAGTACCACACATGGAAGAAAGGAAAGGATGGAAGGAAGGAAGGAAAGAGGGAAGGAAGGAAGGAAAGAGGGAAGGAAGGAAGGAAGGAAATATAATAGGAGAACCTGACAGATTTTGGGAGGTCATATTGAGGAGGTGACTGTTGAGCCAAAATATGAAAGATGAGTGGCAAATTAAACAGGCAAATAGTAGTTAAGGTGGGATGAGAGAATAGGAACAGTGTTCTAGGCAGACAGATAAAACTACACAGCCCCTCAGATAAGAAAGGAAACTAGTCAACTATGTCTGAGGATAGAGTAAAGGGAAGAGGGGGGAGAGAAGCCCAGAAAGTCAGGTAGGTCAGATAATCTAGTGCCATGGTGGCCTTCTGAGGACTTGGCACTTTATCCTGATAGAGGAGGAAGTCACTGAATGGTTTTAAGCAGAATAGCAACAAGATCAAATTTTGCATTTTGAAAAGCTCACTCTGTCTCATATCCAGAATCTGCAAAATCCTCAAAAATCTCAACTTCAAAAACACAAACAACCCAATCAATAAATGGGTCAAAGAGCTAAATAGAAAGTTCTCAACAGAGGACATTGATCAAGCCAATGAATACATGAGAAAGTGTTCTAAATCACTAGTAATCAGAGAATTGCAAATGAAAACTACATTAAGATTTCACCTTACGCCAGGCAGATTGACAAAAATAAAGAAAAAAAAAACAATCACAGATGCTGGAGGGGTTGTGGAGAGATAGGTACACTAACACACTGTTGGTGGAACTGCAGACTGGTACAGCCCTTCTGGAAAGCAGTGTGGAGAATCCTCGAAAAACTAGGGATGAACCCACCATATGATCCTGCTATTCCTCTCCTGGGTATTTTTCAGGGGATTTAAAATTAGCACATTACAGTGACACAGTGAAATCAATGTTCATAGCAGCTCAATTTACAATAGCTAAATTATGGAAACAACTAACTGAGATATCCCTCACTGGATGAATGGATCCAAAAACTGCGGTACATATATACAATGGAGTTCTACTCAGCAATTAGAAACAGTGATATTGCAGCCTTTGAAAGTAAATGATTATGCTGAGTGAAATCAGCATAACCCAGAGAACCAAGGGTCAAATGTCTTCAGTCATCTGTGGAGGCTGGACCTAGATCCTGTACATTGAGAAAGGAGGTCAATTCTCATGTTTTAAATCCTGAAAAGGTGTAGTGACATACTACCTAAGGCATTTGTAGAGATATATTGGGAAGGAGGTGGGTAGAGGGATAAGGGTGGATAATTGGGGGGAGGGGCTCTTGGGGGTAAATCTAATTTTCAGAATTTATATATATATATATTGTATTTTTTCATTAGAAGCATGTTTAATTATTCAACAAATAAATTTCTTAATAAAATAAAAAAAAGAAGAAAAGCTCACTCTGATGTGTGTAGTTTAAAGGCAGGCAGGAGTGTGGGAGACAGATGCAGAGGTGGAGTCCTTTCTAAGAGTGGGAGGAGAGAAACAGAGGATCAGAGTATAAGAGAACAAGGGGACCATAGGACTCTCTTTGGCCCTTAGTCATAAATACATAAAGCAACTCTTTCTTGAAAAATGTCTGGACAAACACATAGGAAAAATGCTCTAGGTCAGAATATGCTAGACAGTTTTTAAAGAAGGTCTAAAATAAGAAGGGGTAGTTGGAGTAGAGAATGATTAGGGCTGATGACACCAAGTCCACCACTAGCCTAGGGGAACAGAAAAGGCTTAGGCCTTTCAGAAATGTATAATCCTAGGTCACTTTGGTTTTTTATATCATTTATGTCTAAAGAATGAAGAATGGTAAAACAGATATAAAATTATTGTATAATTTTAAGTATTTATATTTAACCAAGTAATGCTTCTAAAATACACAAATGTGGCTATTAATGTCATTGTGATTGTCCTTCTCTGCCTAAGTAACTATGTACCTATCAAAAAAAGTATTGGTACAGAGCCAGAATGGTGGCTTAGCAGTTGGAGTGCTTGCCTAGCATGCAAGTACTTGAGTTCAAACCCCAGCACCACATACAAAACAAAGTCTCAGAGCAATGAAAGCCACACGAAAAACTGAATAAAATTGATTCACTCTTTCTCTCTCTCTCACTGTCCTTCTCTCTTAAAAAAAAAAAGAAATAAATTGCAATAAAAACCTTGCATTTGCAAAGAAGTAATTGGCACATCCATAAAAATGGTGTTTTATCAAGTTACATCTGTAATGGGGACACTGATAATTGTGTCTGGCTCAGAAGCAATCTGCAGACTAAAGTCCACATCCCAAAGTCCCCATATGAGTTCTCCCTTGTGCTCTGTCATCTCTGATCTCTTTTTCAAAAATCTCCACTGGTGAAGGAATATAAGATTCAAAGATGTTAATGATTAGAGAGTTAGAAAATCCTCAGAGGTGTCTTACTTTGCTATGGGAAACAGAAGTCCCCCCAAAATATATATATACAATTTTGAATCTGATAGTGAATTTCTATAAAGAAAATCAGTACAAATATTATTTGAATTATACTCTTGCAGAAGAGTTGATGAGTGTAGACTTTATCATGGGTTTCATCTTCTGGGAAATTTCATGTTTCCAGATTAGAGGACATTTGGCTATGGCGGCTGAGGATGGGAAGGGTAGGGATAAAAGTTTGTGTTAATCCTAGACCAAGAGCTTCTAAAAATATAATGCTTATAATAATCCTCCCTACTGATCCTGGGAAAGAGCAAGCACTTTCCTCCCTATTTTATGGTCAAACTAAAGAGATGGTAGGATTAATTTGAGGTGATGTTGTGAGTCAGTGGCAGGGTGCAAATAATGTGCTTATTTACCCAAAGCCCACCCCAGTGTTCAATCCTCTCTGTCTGCCATATGTTCCAAGTGTGCTGTGAAACTTGAGAGGTTCTTTAGGGCTTCCCCGAAATGTGACATCATGCAAGTTTTGTGTCTATTCTGTTTCTTCCAGGTTCAGCTTGTTTCTCTGCTAGTAGTTTTGAGAATCACTGTTTTAGACAGTACTTGAAATGAAAAAAAAAATACAATTGGTGCATGGCTTCTACCAGAGAACTAAGAAAACAGAATTATGTAGAAGCAGGCACGTTTCACCAAAATGAAATAGTTGCAAAATCTTATGAAAAGAAACAGGATAGGGACTGGATTGGTGGCTCAGCGGTTATAGTGCTTGCCCGGCATGCAGGAGTACACGGGTCCAAGCCCCAGCACCAAGAACGTAACAAAGTCTCGGAGCAACAAAAGTCATGTGAAAAACTAAATAAAATTTCTCTCTCTCTCTCTCTCTCTCTCACTGTCTCTCTCTTTTTTAAAAAAGAAAAGAAACAGGATAACACAGGCCATTCCCTTTTCTCCTTAAACTGTTCCCACGTTCTCACAAAGCTCTTACTTAAGCAGGTCAGACTCCACTTACGGCTGTGCATCTCTCATCATCACAATCATTTTGCTCTGGAATCCTTATCCAAACTGTATGCAGCTCACTATTAAAATAAGACATACTGTCAGACCCACTTTAGGAATACTGATTGTCAGAGGACTTCACTTGAGTCTGCAGTCCCTAAGCCCCTTGGGAATGACTTATAAGGAGGACTTTTGGAATGAGTACGTTTAAGTTCCCTTCACCAGTGTGAAGTGACAGGCAGTAAATTATAAACCCCTATGAATGTTAGTCTGGGAGAGCAGGTACCCCTTTGTAAGCTAGTTGACAGCCAGTGAGCATTATGTTAGCGTGAGGACAACAGAGGAGTTGTGACATGTGCCATACTACCAGCTGTTTTGCCCAGTTCCTTGGAGGCTGTTTAAGTCTTTGTCCAAGACAGCAGTAAGGTTAATTCATAGTGCATAGAGGGAAGGCTTTTTGTTTTTATTTGATGGAATGGAAAGACTTCATGTCTTGGATATCCAAAGTGAATCCCAGAAGCTTGTGGCTACTTCAGTAGCAGTGGCATGTAACTCTGCTAAGTCCAGACTCTTTAGTGACCTGGCATTACTGTTTGATTATAATGCAGATAGGGGTGTAACACTGCAAGAATCTGCCCATGTTGACCAATAACAGAGAGGAAACAGTGTAGAAGAAAACAATGCATTCATTTAATGTGTAAGGCAGAGCAGTACTTTTTTTTTTTTAAGAGACTGAGAGAAAATTTTATTTTTTATCTGGTTTTTGTTTCTTCTCCACTTAGTTGTGTGGATGTGGTGCCAGGGCGAGAACCCAGGTACTCGTGTATGCCTGTCAAGCACTCTACTGCTGAGTCACTTCTCCAGCCCCAGAGCAGAACTTTTCAAAAGTATGTCTGGTGGATAATAGTAATTCCTGTCGCTTTCTTTGCATTTGATGAGTTAGGAATGTCTTGTCCAACCTAGAGATTGAAAGGAAACATGAAAGATAAAGAAGTATGCAAAGGAATATTTCTTCATATGTCAGCAAAGGGATTATTAAGTGCAAACCCCCATATAATTCCAGTAACACTTCGTTTTGCCTCTTTGTTACCCAATAATTACATAGAAAGCATGAAGAAGGTACACATATGAATGAGAACTATAGTTCACCAGCATAGTCCCTTTTCACTCCTTGCTTGACCTATTTGCCTCGAATGGAAAAGGCCCTCAGTGTACAACTGGGTCAGATCCCAGATGCTTGAGAAATTCTACTTCATTCCTTGAATCAGGCTCAAACAATCTCATTTTGTTTTGAAAAAAAAAAACAACAACAGAGATTTGAACAGATTTTTGGGTCTGGCCAAATATTTTTAATAATCTCATTCCACCTTCACCATAGCTGACCCCATACCTCATCATTTCTAAGTGCCTATTATGCTGTTGTTATGAGCATAGTTATGATTGTTAAGAGAGAGAGAAAAAGAATCAATTTTAGTTTTTCATGTGCCTTTTGTTGCTCTGACACTTCACTATGTACATGGTGCTGGGATTCTAACTTGGATCTTTGCGCAAGCCAGGCAAGCGTTCCAAACGCTGAGCCACTGCTCCAGCCCCAATAATGATTTTTTTTTTTTAAAGAGAGAGGGACAGAGAGAAAGAATCAATTTTATTTAGTTTTTCATGTCGTTTTCGTTGCTCTGACACTCCATTATGTACATGGTGCTGGGATCTGAACCTATGTCGGCATGCATGCCAGGCAAACACTGTAACCACTGAGCCAGCACACCAGCCCCCCAATTATGATTTTTTAAAATCAAAGCGTTATCTTTCCAATTAAGACTATAAATAATCTTTAAGGCAGAGAAACTGACAGATTTTTCAGTAAACTTTTTGTAGAATAGATGAATGAGTTAATATTAGTATAGTAAGTTAAAAACCTGGATTCTAGTTCTGTTTCTACCAGTGTGTGATCTTGATAAAGTCACATATCTTCTCCAAGCTTCCAAGTATCAGTAAAATGTAGCTACCTGCCCAGGCTACCTCCCAGAGCTTTTGTGAGGTACAAATGAAGTAGTGTATATAAGATTGCTACCATATTACTATTTTATTAATTCCTTTTCACTTAGTAGCCTGTTATATTGATAGAAATTCAATGCAAGTAACTGCTGCATTATTACCTCTAATTCTGAATTAGGTGTTATAAACCCCTTGAAGCCTGTTTCTCCCAATGTTCAGTAGAAATGATAATGTAGATTAAAGAACTAAAGATAAACCATATTGTAAAATCATGCTAATTTGTATGAGATTATCATCTAATATTAGAAGAAAATATTAACCTAGACCAGAGATGACAAACAAGTTAGCAGTAGGTGCCTGGAGCACTGTGATAAGATTCTGATGTCAGATCTGGGTGGAAAGAGTGCTGTGCTTAATTATAGACATATGTACTTGATATAGAATGAAAGAGTAGCAATGTGTGTACCATTCTGGACTAGATGATCTTTTTTTTTTCCTGTTTTTTTTTTTGTTTGTTTGTTTTGGCACCAGGGAATGAACCAGGGGCACTTAACCACTGAGCCACATCCCCAGCCCTTTTAATTTTTTATTTTGAAACAGGGTCTTGCTAAATTACTGAGATTAGCTTTGAACTTGTGATCCTCCTGCCTCAGCTTCCCAAATTGCTGGGATTACAGGCATGCATCACCATGCCGGGCTGGACTAGATAATTTTTTTTAAAGAGAGAGAGGCAGTGAGATGGAGAGAGAGAGAGAGACAGAGAATCAGATTTTATTTAGTTTTTCGTGTGGCTTTCATTGTTCTAACACTTCGTTGTGTACATAGTGCTGGGGTTCAAACCCACATCCTCACACATGCAGGCAAGTGTAGTAACCACTGAGCCACTGCTCTGGCCTCATGGACTAGATAAATTTTGAGACCTTTTATCAATGCTATCATTCTACAAAAGTGGACACCTTGTTTAATTTTTAAAGTCTGTTTGCCTTAGGGAGTTTTTTTTTTTTTCAATGAGAGAGAAAATCAATTTTATTTATTTTTAATCAGGTCTTGTATCTACAACACTTAGTTGTATATGTGGTACTGGGGTTTGAATTGGGGTACTTGTGCATGCCAGACATGTGCTCCAACCACTGAGTAAATACTCTGGCCCAGGGAGCATTGTTAATGTCTTGGAAAAGGTGCCCAGCATTTTATAGTATTCAAAGGCCAAGTCCACTCCTAGTACGAAATGTATTCAAAGAATCCATGTTGAGTCAGTGGTATAGTGTCTGTTTCAACCAAAGGGCACTATTTATAATTTTGTCAGGAAACCCAAAGATGAGGAAGAAGGAAGTTGCTATGCCAACTCTTCAAACTGTGTTCAAGTGGGATGGTACCTAAACTTTGCTTTTTAAAGAGTTACCTAGGGCTGGGGATATATTGCTCAGTAGTAGAACACTTGTCCAGCATGCCTGAAGCCCTAGAATCAATCCCCAGTACCATAAGAAAAAAAAGAAGAGTTATCTAGGGATAGGGATGAATACATATGTAAATTCTAAAGATCTTACAATTGTGGGGAACATTCTTTTTTTGGGGGTACCAGGTATTGAACCCAGGGGTACTTAACCACTGAGCCATATCCAAGCCCTTTTTTATTGTTTATTTTGAGACAGGGACTCACTCAGTTGCCAAGGCTGGCTTTGAATTTATGAACCTTCTGTCTCAGCCTTCTGAGTCACTGGGATTTCAGGCATGCACCTCTATGCCAGGCTTTGGGGAGCCTTTTCAAAGAAGAATACAAATTTTAAAAACACATAATTGGATGTAAGGGCTTGAACAGGGTTCACTAGTCCTGAAACATAAGCTTTATTAATTTCACAGTGAATCAACCTCTAATTAGGGATCTGTTATAAAATCTTAGAATAGAGCCTGGCGCAGTGGTGCATACCTGTAATCCTAGCAACTTGGGAGGCTGAGGCAGGAGAATCACAAGTTCAAGCCCAGCATCACCAACTTAGTGAGCAACTTAGAAAGATCCCGTCTCAAATTAAATATAAAAACAGACTGGGGGGGACCAGCTGGAGCAGTGGCTTAGTGGTTAAAGTACTTGCCTGGCATGTGCAAGGATGAGGGTTCAAACCGTAGGACCATATACACAAATAAATGTTGGAGCAATGAAAGCCACATGAAAAATTGAATAAAATCGATTCTCTCTTTATAAAAACACAAAAACAGGCTGGGGATTTTGCCCAGTGGTTAAGTGCCCCTGGGTTCAATCCCTGGTATAAATAAATAAATAAACAAAATATTAAAAATAAGCCAGGCATGGTGGCATGGGCCTGTAGTCCCAGCCACTCAGGAAGGTGAAGCAGGAAAATGGTTTGAGTCCAGAATTTTGAGACCAGCCTGGACAACATAGCAAGATCTTGTCTCAAAAAGTCCAAAAACTTAAAAATGAGATTCCGGGCCCTACTCTAAATATTCTGATCCAGCTTATCTGGACTCAGAAATATGTATTTTCAATTTTCAATAAGTACTCAATTGCATCATGACTGCGCCAATGTGAGGAAAACAGCAATGTGGATACCTGATATATAAGAGAGTTACTCATATTTATTTTATAATTGAAACAGCTCCCTGCCTCCAGGCACGTATATGTTAATTTCATTTTCTTTAAACAAATGACATAAGCCATATAGAGAACACCTCCCTTCTCAGGCTGAGAGTTGGGCTGGGATTCAGCCATCCCAGGGTGCTGCTCTCCCTTCCTTTGCCTTCTCCACAAATGCTGGCATTGGCATAGTCTTCTGGCTTCTCGACATCGACTCTGAAGGGAGAAAAATGACAGTATTAACTTTTTTTGATGGGTGGGTACCAGGGATTGAACCCAGAGGCACTTAACCACTGAGCCAAATCCCCATATCCCCAGACCCACCCCCTTTTATTTGAGACAGGGTCTCACCAAGTTGTGTACAGCCTCACTAAGTTGCTGAGGCTGGATTTGAACTTGTGATTCTCCTGCCTCAGTCTCCTAAGCCTCTGGGATTACAGGCATGTGCCGTGTGCTTGACTGGTATTAACTTTTGTTAAATTACTGGTAAACATTGATATCTTCCAAACCTCATGTCAGGCCATTTAAAGGAAATCATCTTTTCGTTTTTCTATTATTGCAGTACTAGGAATTGAACCCAGGGATGCTTTAACCCTGAGCTCCCAACCCTTTTTATTCTTTATTTTGAGACAGATTCTCATCAAGTTGCTGAGGTTGGCCTCCAATTTATAATCCTCCTGCCTCGCTCTCCCCCCAACCCTGCACCACCGAGTTGCTGGGATCACAGGCATGCATCACCATGCCTGGCTTCCACTGTGTGTTTTATAAAGGAAGCATTAGAACTACCATTCCTAGAGAATAACTAAGCTAAGTACAGCGGAGGTAGGAACTCACATGGAATGAGTGTCTTCTGTGTGCCAAGTACCTCTCACACAGGATCTCTAATAACCTTCATAACCACACACACAGGGAAAATATCATGAGTCTCATTTGACAGATGGAATAACTAAGGTTGGAGAAGTCAATCAACTTTACCAAAACTACTTGGCTAGTGAATGCAAGTGGCAAATTTGTCAAAATTCTATAATGTCTGCACTTTCCTCA
Source organism: Aplodontia rufa (assembly GCA_004027875.1). Classification (NCBI taxonomy): domain Eukaryota; kingdom Metazoa; phylum Chordata; class Mammalia; order Rodentia; family Aplodontiidae; genus Aplodontia; species Aplodontia rufa. The sequence continues at coordinate 14,219 of PVKS010020036.1, read as the reverse complement.
TTATGCCAAACTGCCTTTGGAAGAAGGAAGTCTTTAAAGATGAAATGCAAGGACCCAGTACACCAGCAAACTTACAGGGCATGGGACTTCAAAAATGACAAATATCATTATGGTGACTCCACTGACCAACAGGGTGACAGCAATCAGAAATTTGACCACAATACTCCATTTCTGCCTCCATTTCTGTAGGTCTTCATCTGTGTCTAAATGGAGAGAGAGAAGTAGAAGGAGAAAAGAGAATTTGGGCAAGGGTCTAGATTGACCCTTTGATTTGAAGTTCTTCTGGCTCCAGACTAATAAGGACCCAGCCTGACTCAGAGGCAGAGGCTTTACTTCCATTTTGGACTCAGAATCAGGAGTGGGATGGCCATGATAGGCTTTTCTCTAACCTCTTTTGCAGCATCTCCCCAATAAGTCACTTCCTGTATTTGGATTCTTCCTAGACATGTAGGGCTGATTCTTGCACTACTCTTCCGGAAGAGAAGGCTTGGGTATACCAGGAGTTCTAAACTTTTATCTTTCTATTTCAAGCCTTCTCAGGGTCCCTGCCCATTTACTCCGATACATTGTATGGGATTAGAAAATCACTTTTTCTGTGCTTCTTTTGGGTTTTGAGGGGTAAAGGAAGAACAAAGGTAAATTGGTATTGCTTCTGGGTAAGAAGCCAAATCCGGGATAAATGACTCATATGCATTTTATTATTACTAATCTCATGTTAACTCTTCCCTGCAATACCCCCCAGTAGGAACTGGGAAGTAACTCAGACTCAAATCTTATAAAATTTGAGTACTGGTCAATTTAAGGAGAACTGTTTCTGCTCTCTCTCTCTCTCTCTCTCTCTCTCTGTGTGTATGTGTGGTATTGTGGGTTGAACCCGGGGCACTCTATCACCGAGCTACATCTCCAGCCCCTTTTATCTTTTATTTTGAGACAGACTCCCTAAGTTGCTGAGGCTGGCTCCAAAATTGTGATCCTCCTGACACAACCTTCCCTGGGATTACATATGTGTGCCACCACGCCTGGATGGAAGGGTTGTTTCTAAAAACAGTGAGAATTAAAATATGTATTTGGTTGGTATCATCACCGGAATAATTGATTAGTATTTAAATATTACCCACCTGTGCATGCAATGGTGAATTACCTACCACGTGAATGTGATTTTTTTTTTTTTAAAGAGATAGGGACAATGTGAGAGAAAGAGAATCAATTTTATTTAGCTTTTCATGTGACTTTCATTGCTCTGACACTTTATTGTGTAGGTGGTGCTGGGGTTTGAATGCATGTCCTTGCACAGGCCAGGCAAGCACTATAACTCCTGAGCCACCACTCCAGCCCTGAATGTGACTTACTCTATCCCCAACTCTGGCTAGAAGATGAGCTCACTTGTATAGAGGTAAAGACTCATTGATGCTACAAATCAATGTGTAGAGGTAAAGGGTCATTCAAACTACAAATATTTCTGGAAACTTCTTTATAGAGAAGTTAATTTTCCATAAAAATAGAACAATTTTCTTTTCCTCTCTCTCTTTTTTTTTTTTTTTTTTTTTTTTTTTTTTTTTTTTTTTTTGGTACCAGGGATTGAACCCAGGGGTGCTTAACCCACTGGGACACATCCCCAGCTCTTTTTACATTTTATTTTCAAACAGAGTCTCCCTAGGTTGCTTTGGCTACCTGGCTTTGAACTTGAGAGCCTCCTGACTCAGCCTCCCAGGTCCCTGGGATTACAGATATGTGCCACCATGCCCAGCAAAAAACTGAATGATTTTCTAATATAAAGTCTAACTTCTCAAACTCCAGAAAATCTTAGGAGACCCATACTCATGTTGGTGCTAAAATATTTCTTTTCTGGGGGGTTGGAGCAGTTATGGCGCTTGCCTAGCATGTGCAAGTCCATGAGTTCAAACCCCAGCACCACATACACAGTGAAGTCTCAGAGCAACAAAAGCCATATGAATAACTAAATAAAATTGATTCTATCTTTCTCTCTCTCACAGAGAGAAAAACATAAATATTTCTCTCTAAAAAACAGAAATATTTCTTTTTGTTATTTTATATTTCTACTTATTCTGTACCTTGTGTCAAAGGACTAGAAAAATCACCAGTACTTGTAGTTCTCTCACCTTCTTTATTCCCAGAAGTTGTAGAGATTGTAGTGATGGGAAAAGTCTCTGATGAAGTCCCCATTACTGGGTAGACCTTACATTGGGAGATCCCTGGTAAAAAAGCTATAAAACAAAAAGAAACAATGAAAAGACAATTTTAGGAGAAAATTTTATCCTACCTTTGTTTTTTGTTTGTTTGTTTGTTTTGTTTTGTCTTAAAAGAGAGAGGGACAGAGAGAGAGAGAGAGAGAGAGAGTCAATTTTATTTAGTTTTTCATGTGGCCTTTGTTGTTCCAACACTTCATTGTGTACATGGTGCCATAACCACTGGAGCCACTGCTCCAGCCCTCTATGCTACCCATGATAACCTAACAAAACCCTAATTCTACACATGTGATATTAAATTTTTAATTGTAGCCCTATTGACCTTTCTGTCCATAGGTTTAGGGAGTAGGTACAACATGATGCCAAGAATAAATGAGGATTATGAATTTGGATAAGAAGAAATGTGGATTAAATCCCCATGGGGCCTTTGACTAACATAGGATCATAGTAAAAGAGTAAACCATATCTTATTTGTTTATCATTCTTAAGGCTGTAATAATAATAAATATGGAGGGTGGAATACTGTTTGAAGTTTCCTCCTTTAATAAAAGTGGCTCCAAAGTTCAAGGAAGAATGTACAGTATTGGAATTTGCCTGAGTGACTGCTGCAAATCTGTTTAGTGGAGTCTTGGTCAACTACTGTGAGAGGGAACTGGGGAAAGGAAGAGGAACTAGAAGATGGAAGGTCCACCCGGCTTCATATATTCCTCAATTTTGTTCATTCAACAAAAATGCAAAATGAATATCTATTTTGTGTCAGCACTGCTATAGTATTTTGTATATATTGTTGGATGCATTCTAGCAAAGGAGAAAGCGAAGAAGAGCAAGGGCTGGGGGCGGATAAAGGAAGCAGATAATAATGAATAACATAGTTTATGACATGTTAGGGATAATAAGTGCTACCAAAAACAAAAACAAAAAACCAGAGGAAGGTAAGGGAGTAATCTGAGGGGTGCTGATGGGCAATAGGTAGGCAATCTGCAGTATAGGCTAAGTCTTTTTGAGAAAGTGAGAATTGAGCCAACCCAAGACTTGAAGTGAGGGGATTCACCAAGCATTGTCTGGGGAAGTAGTAACCTAGGTGGATGAGACAGTGAGAGTAAAGGCCCCAAGGCAAAATATGTCCAGCATGTTACTCCTCCAGAAAGCAAGGAGGTCAGTGAGATGGAATGGAGTGAGCAAGGGAACCATTGCAGATGATGAGGATCCAGAGAAAATGGGCTAATATCGCTTAAGGCTTGTAGGCCAGTTTAAAATTTTTGGGTTTTATTCTGATTAAAATGAGGTTTATTGGGTCTGGAGCGGTGGCTCAGTGGTTTCAGTGCTTGCCTGGCAAGCACAAGGACCCGAGTTCAAACCCCAGCACCACGTACACAACTAAGTGTTGGAGCAACGAAGGCCATGTGAAAAACTCAAGAAAGTTGTTTCTCTCTTTCTCTGTCTCTCTCACTGTCCCTCTCTCTTTATAAAAAAAATAAATAAATAAGTCATTTAAATATTTTTTTAAAAAATGAGGTTTATTGGGACTGTGTCTCAGTGGTTACAGCACTTGCCTGGCATGTGTGAGGACCCAGGTTTGAACTCCAGGACCACATACACAGCTAAGTGTCAGAGCAATGAAAACCAGATGAAAAAACTAAATAAAAATTTGATTCTTTCTCTCTCTCTCTTATTGTCCCTCTCTCTTAAAAAAATAAAAAGAAAGAAAGAAAGGGGGTCTATTGCAAGGTTTTGAGCAGAAGAATGATAGGATAGATTTTTTTTGATCACTGGAATGCTATTGAAAATGGACTGTAGTGGAAGCTAGTAAGCTATGGAAGAAATCCAAATGAGAGATGATATTATTCAGAGTAGAAGTGGAAGTGATGATGCTGTAGTCTGGAACTAACTTCATATGTCTTCAGAATTTACCTAATCCAATTCAGACAATGGTTCCTGTCCTTTTCTTTTTTAGAGGGAGGGACAGAGAGAGAGAAAGAGAGAGAGAAATCAGTTTTATTTAGTTTTTCATCTGGTTTTCATTGCTCTGACAGTTGTGTATGTGGTGCTGGGCTTCGAACCCAGGTCCTCACACATCCCAGGTAATCGATGTAACTGCTGAGCCATTGCTCCATCCCAGCCTGCTTTTTCTAATAATCAATTTTATTTATTTTCATCTGGTTTTATTTTTTCTGACAATTGTATATGTGGTGCTGGGCTTCAAAACCAAGTCTCCTGCATGCCAGGAAAGCACTTGTCTGCTGAGCCACCTCTCCAGCCCCCTAGCCCATTTTTTTATTTTTTATTTTAGACAGGATTTCACTAAGTTGCTTAGGATCTCACTAAGTTGCTAAGGCTGGCTTTGAACTTGCAATCCTCTTGCCTCAGCCTCCCAGGCCACTGGGAATACAGGCATGTGCCACTGCACTCAGCTGATATCCATTTTTGATGGTCTTATATAATTGCTTATGCAATTAAGGTCTATAAATTCTACTCATATTTTCTGAATTACTCTTGCATGTCCTGATTAAATCTATGTAAGAATATTAGTTCTTCAGAGGCTGGTGGCCATAATACCAGACTTTATGCATGAAATTATAGGGGAAGTAACAGTCCCTGAATCCAGTTTAATTAGAAAGTCAGTGTGGGCAGAGACAGATAGAGATACCCTTAAAGTCAACAGGTTCAAAGGAAAAAACACAATTTATAGCATAGTGTCTATCAATCACTTCTCAGAAGTAATAACATACATGTTTACAATGGAAATGAGATGAAGATAAATAAATCTTACTTTGGACAAGTCACATAAGTTCTCTGAGTTTTGGTTTCCTTCTCTGTAAAATGGTTACAATAATACTTGGTAACCTATTTTTCAGGGGTGCTATGAAGATCAGAAATAAAAATGAAAAAGTAGGTGTGAAAACTCTTTGCAAACTGAGTGATATTATGATTGAAAGATGAAGGAAAACCTAGAGATTGTCTCTGCATAGAAGAACTCTGCCCTCTAACCACAGGGATAATGGTATTTCCTTGTGGCAGATGTTCCCACCTCTGAGACCCATTGCTTCAAATTCTACTAACCAGGCTTCCTCTGTCAGTATTTTCAGCCTACCTTCTAAATTAATGTCCATCATTGTTGGCAAATCATCTTTTTCAGGTCTTATCTGTTAGGTACAGCATTTAGGTGGAGCAGGTTTGTAAATACAAACATTTCATTCCCAGTAATGAAAGAATTGCAATATCAGCTTATGTGTGTGTGTGTGTGTGTGTGTGTGTGTGTGTGTGTGGTACTGCAGATTGAAAACCAGGCACAGTATATGCTAGGCAAGTACTCTCTACCGCTGAGCTGTATCTCCAGCCCAGCCCCCGCGTTTTTTTGCAGGGGAGGTACTGGGGAATTGAACCAGGGGTGATTAACCACTGAGCCACATCTCTAGACCCTTTTTGTATTTTGAGACAGGGTCTTGCTAAATTGCTGAGGCTGACCTCAAACTTAGATCCTCCTGACTCAGCCCCTCAAGTTACTGGGATTAGTTTTGTGCCACAAGGCCCAACTCCCAGCCCTTTTTATTTTGAGACAGGGACTCTCTTGAATTGCTCAGACTGGCTTAGAACTTGTTATCCTTCTGCCTTCCCCTCCCAACTAGCTGGGATTACAGGTGTGCACCATCATACCTTATTAGAAAATTACTTAATGTAGATCTAAGCAATAGGAACTAGGAAATCTAACTCTCTCATAAGTGATAAACACCTAATGAGTAATTTTTCTGCACCAGAAGGAAATTTCAGAATTTTTATATTCATCACAGAAGGTCTTTTCTTTAGCTAAATTTCATAAACAGTAACAGTCTTCATCTTACCAATTTCTTCATTCCTTGTCCATTCATGTCTTCTGATGACTATCTGTACTGCAGAATATTCTCATCTTAATAGCTTCAAATTTCTATTTTATCTGAGGTTATTTTCAAACTGTCTTCTGATTCTTGTACATCTTCCTATGTAGTCTTTTCTCATCCACAGTGCAGTCACTTCAGAGTGCATCTCTCTATGATCCTTGTAAGTATGAATTTACCTAATTGTTAAGTCTATCCTATTTGAAATCTGTCACATCCTGGTAATCAATGTGGGTATAAATTCAGAAGAGGCATTTTCAAACTTATAAAAGTGGTTATATTTCAAAAACCCATAAAAGTTAGTTGTTTGGGAATTCATCATTGTGGCTTCACAGAAATGTATGGTGGGGGCTGCAGCAGTGGCTCAGCAGTATCTCATTTGGGTGGCATGCACAAGGACCCAGGTTCAAATCCCAGTACCACATATACAACTAAATCGTTGAAGCAATGAAAATCAGATAAAAAACTAAAGTTGATTCTCTCACTCTCTCTCTTAAAAAAGAAGAAGTGTATGGTGAATGATGATTAGGTCCCCAGAATACACCTCAGGTATCCATAAAGTCTCTTCACAGGACAGGGTAGTAACTTAAATTCTGAATCCCAGAACCAACCACATCATGAAGGCAGGCTGAAAGGCTTGCGCAAGGCAGATTTTCTAATTAGGTCAGATTGATCTTGGCATCTCTCCTCTCCCTTAACCTCCCAGTTTTTCTAGGAACTAATGTTCTCAATTTCCCAGAGTTTAGAATGCATGAACTATATTTATTCTACCCAGAGCCCTGCAGACTCCAAAATCACATAAGTCTACCATTCCCCATCACTACTACAATGGAATCAAGCAGGGTATCACATGTTAAAAAGAAAACAATCTGATTGAATTGATGCTGAGAAACTGAAAGTCTAAAACCCTGCTAAAGGGTTTTGAATTTTTAAGAGTTTTTTTTCTTCACACAATTATCACTGGTGGAGTTATAGAAAATAAAAGTGAATGAAATATTCAAGCCATCTGAGGATACATACTTTACCTTAGCTGAGCCATATTCTGAGTCTACCACTTATTTCCTAATCTGTAGTTTTTTGAAGTTTTTTCCACATAATGTTGCTTGCAAACCCCTCAATTTCTCTAAAAATGCCTAGTTTTATTTTTCTGGCAGTAGAGCAGCAGCCTCTAAGGGTGGCCCTAGGTAAAGGGGGCATGGCCTATGCCCATCTCTTGGTCAGAAACTGCTTGATAAAGAGTGAGTAGGAAAAGGAAAGGAAAGCAAAAGCAGAGCAAGTAAGGTCTGAGGTCAAGAACCACAAACTTTGATGTAGCAATCCTGCTTTTTGGAATTTATCTTCTTGAGAGATGATGGATATACATGAATGTTTAACGTCATTGCCTACAGCATTGTTTGTAATTGTAAAGGACTGGAAACAGCCAAAATGTCCATTAACAGAGGACTAGTAAAATAAATTATAGTACAGCCATACAACAGAATACTGTACAACTGCCAAAAATAACATGGTAGGAGCCAGGCACAATGGCGCACTTCTGTAATAGCAGCAACTCAGGAGACTGAGGCAGGAGGATCCAAGTTGTAGGCCAGCCTCAGCAACTTAGTAAGATCCTTGGCAACTTAGCAAGACCCTGTCTCAAAGTAAAATAAAAAAGGGCTAGGGATGTAGCTTAGTGGTAGAGGACCCCTGGGATCAATCACCAGTACCCCCCCTACAAAAACAAAACAAAACAAAAAAACATAAAATAAATAAAGAGTGAGGCAGGCCCAGAAGTGTAGCTCAGTGATAGCTTTATACTCAGCGCTTACCAATCCTAGGTACAACGTCCAACACCAAAAAACAAACCCCAAAACGAAAAACAGATATATTCACATATATTCACATTGATATGGAACAAGCCTATAAGATGTACTAAGTTGATAAAACAAGGCACAGAACAGTGTGGATGGTGTATAATCGTTTATGCTTTTAAAATATGTACATCCATACATGCTTAGAGTATCTGTGAAAAGAAACAGAATAAGTTGTTGATAGTGGTTCCTTTGGGAATAGAGAACTGGAGGATTAAGTGACAAGAATAGGAGGGAGGCTTATTACTTTCACTAGAATGTGCAGTGTAAATATTTTACTATGTGCATCCAAAATAAATGAAAAATTTTAAAATGCTGTTAGAAGACCCATAAGAAAAAAAGAATGGGCTGGAGCAGTGGCTCAGTGGTTATGGTGCTTGCCTGCCATGCACAAGTACTCAAGTTCAAACCCCAGCACCACGTACACAACCAAGTGTCCCAGGAATGACAGTCATATGAAAAACTAAATAGGGGTTGGAGCGGTGGCTCAGCGGTTTTGGCTCTTGCCTGCCAAGCACAAGGACCCGGGTTCAAACCCCAGCACCACGTACACAACTAAGCGTTGGAGCAACGAAGGCCATGTGTAAAACCAAATAAAGTTGTTTCTCTCTTTCTCTGTTTCTCTCACTGTCCCTCTCTCAAAAAAAAAAAAAAAAAACTAAATGAAGATTGTTTTTCTTTCCCTCTCTCTCTCTCACTGTAAAAAAAAATAATAATAATGAAGATCATATAAAGATCACAGGATACCAGGGGTAGAAGGAACCTTAGGGATTCAGAGAAGACAAAGATTTGCCCAACAGGAGAATAATCTATTTCCTTATGGCTTTTTTAGCTGCTACCAAGCACCAACTACTATAAAGGATGTCAACTAAAAGTGCCTACCTCCATCTCCTCTTCCAATCTTACCTTTGCCTGTTAGAAGGGATCTGGTCTGAAACTTGGATATAGGGATTAGGTGACAGCTGGGGGAAGCAGAGCTGTTTCTGTGGGGAGCAGCAAAGACTCTGAGGTTCTTCAGAACAGGTTTTACCTCTGGCCTTCCCTCTGAGTATATAAGGTTGACTTTCAATTGGCTCCCAGATCCAAGGCACTGTACGGTAGCCATAGTTTGATTTTTGATGAATGTGGCCCTTTTGGCTTCTGTGTGAGTTTCTGGAGGAAGAGTCAGAGAGAACAATGAAGCCATTTTCTTTTTCTTTTTCTTTCTTTCTTTCTTTTTTTTTTTTTTTGCGTGTGGAGAAGTTGAGTTGTTGTATAATCATAAATGCATATAAAGTAACAATATAATGTGCATTTGATTCTAATCCAGAATTACCCCCACATCGCTCACACTCTTGATTCTTCTATATTTTCCCCCTAGAACAGGTATAAATGTCCTTTTATAAATTTTCCAGAATTAAATTATTGCATAAGTATTATTTGGCTTCTGGGGCAGGAGTAAAGAGTAACCCTCCCTTTCCTCCCTCCCTCTTCCCCTGCACCTTATCGGCACCCCCATCTATGCCATTTCTTAATATGAACAATGCCCAGCTAGCTCACTTCCATTCATGACCCTGTTAAAATTCCACTGTTGCACTTTTCACCTCTTCCTCAGCATGTATTTATAACACTAAATATGCAAGTCCTGCTTTTCTTCCATACAGTTATAGGTCCAATAAAGATAAGTGACTACATCAAATGCAGCACAGAGAAACACTCATAGATTTTTTTTTCTTTCTTTTTTGGTACCAGAGATTGAAATCAGGGGCACTCAACCAATGAGCACATCCCCAGCCCTTTTTTTGTTTTGTTTTGATTTCTTTTTTTTAGAGAGAGGGACAGTGTGTAAGAGAGAGAGAGAGAGAGAGAGTCAGTGTTATTTAGTTTTTCGTGTGGCTTTCATTGCTCCGACACTATTGTGTATGTGGTGCTGGGGTTCAAATCCATGTCCTTGCACATGCCAGGCAAGTGCTGTAACAGCTGAGCCATGGCTCCAGCTCCTCCTCAACCATTTTTATTTGTATATTTATTTATTTATTTTAAAGAGAGAGAGAGGGACAGCAAGAGAGAAAGAGATAATCAGTTTTATTTAGTTTTTCATGTGGCTTTCATTGCTCCAACATTTCGTTGTGTATGTGGTGCTGGGGTTTGAACCCGCATCCCAGCACGTGCTAGGCAAGCGCTGTAACCGCTGAGCCACCGCTCCAGCCCTATTTTTTTATTTTTTAAAGATAGATTGAAAGAGGGGCTGGAGCAGTGGCTCAGCGGTTATGGCGCTTCCCAGCATGTGCGAGTACATGATTTCAAACTCCAACACCCACGTACACAACTAAGTGTCGAAGCAACAAAAGCCATATGAAAAACTCAATAAAAATTGATTCTCTCTCTCTCTCTTTCTCACTGTCCTTCTCTCTTAAAAAATAGATGGAGGGGCTGGATCGGTGGCTCAGCGGTTTCATCGCTTGCCTGGCAAGCATGAGGACCCGGGTTCAAACCCCAGCACCATGTACACAATTAAGTGTTGGAGCAACGAAGGCCATGTGAAAAACTCAATAAAGTTGTTTCTCTCTTTCTCTGTCTCTCTCACTGTCCCTTTTTCTTAAAAAAAAAATATTTGGAGAGAGAGAGAGAGAGAGAGGGAAAATCAACTTTATTTATATTTTCATCTGGCCTTTGTTTCTTGGACACTTAGTTGTATATGTGGTGCTGGGATTTGAACCCAGGTCCTCGTGCTTGCCAGGCAAATACTCAAACTGCTGAGCCATCACTTCAATCCCTTATTTTTTATTTTGAGACAGGGTCTTACTAAGTTGCTTAGGGCCTCTCCAAGTTGCTAAGGTTAGCTTTGAACTTGCAATCCTCCTGCCTCAGCCTCCCAAGCTGCTAGGATTACAGATGCGTGCTACTGCACTCAGCTCATAGATTGTTTTCTTTAATCCAATGAATAGGTGCTTTCTCCTCTTTCTTTGTCCCCATGTTTGATTTATATGACATGCCTTGAGTAATAATTTTTTTTTTTTAAAGAGAGAGGGACAGTGAGAGAGAGAGACAGAGAAAGGGAGAAACAACTTTATTTAGTTTTTCACATGGCCTTAGTTGCTCTAACACTTAGTTGTGTACGTGGTGCTGGGGTTTGAACCTGGGTCCTCGTGCTTGCCAGGCAAGCGCCGAAACCGCTGAGCCACCGCTCCAGACCTTGAGTAATAATTTTTGAGAAAGCATCCAAGGGGAAGGAATACATATCTTTAAAACAGGATATTTGAGGGCTGGTGCAGTGGCTCAGCGTTTTCGGTGCTTGCCTTGCATGCGCAGGGACATGGGCTCGTAACCCAGTACCACCTACACAATGAAGTGTTTGAGAAACGAAAGCCATGTGAAAAACTAAATAAAATTGATTCTTTCTCACTATCCCTCACTTAAAAAAAACAAACAAAAAACAATAACAACAACAACAACAAAAAAAAAAAACAGGATATTCGAGATCTGGGCTAAGAAGGAGGAGACAAGGATCTTTTAAAGATAAAAATTTCTTCAAATGGCAAAGTAACTTTCCAGAAAGTGCCTGTTTCCTACCTTGCATTAGTAAATCCCTGACGCTCTTCACATCCTTTGGGAAGGGATCAGGTAGCTGTTCCACTTGGCAGCTGCTATCTCTGAGGTCTAGGGAGGGGAAAAGGTCAGAATTTACTGGTATTTACTTGCTGGAATTTTGGGCACAGGAGAAAAATATAAAAGAATGAAGTTCATACTCATAAAACATGCACCAAGGAAAACTGAATACTTCCTATAAGAAGACTTTAAAACATAGAGTTGAATGCATACAAGTAGGAATGAGCCTATCATAAAGAAAACTGAATATCAATCTACTCTTAGGAGAAAGAAAAATGAAATAACCAAGTTAATGAAAGAGTAACTAACCCATTCCCTAAAGAAAAATGATTGTTTTCTTTTCTTCTCTTGTTCTGCCTGCTGTAATAAAGAACACTTTTAGAAGTTTATTAAGTGTTGCCTTGGACATTGTATCTCTAAGGATTTTGGAAGACCCATAGGTCATAGTTATTTGTGATTTTTTTTGCACATGACTCACAGGTTGTTGGAATTTTCATAATTTATTATATTTGGTTACTACTGCACCTTTTACTGTTTTGCCTTAACTCTAAATAGCTAATTTTAGAAATGTTTAGGAAATGCTAAAATGCCATATTTTAAATAAAGTCACCAAAGAACAGCAAATAGTTCCATTGCACCCTCATATTGCACCCTCTCTCAGCCCTCCCCACCAAAGAGCACCCCATCTAAATATTTGGATATGCTACCTTAAAAACAAAGGTGACATCTTAGAAGGGGTTGTGAATTTGGGTGTCTTAGGTGAGGACAATACCAAAACTGTGACAGTACCCTCTCTTAAAGAAAGATAACAGTAAAGGACTTTTAATGTTAGTTATATGAGCAAGACAGGAGAATACATCATATTCACATCATGAATAAGTTGAGTAAGTTGAAGTCCTGCTTAAAGGCAAGAGGACACATGGATTACTTGTAGAAAATATCATTTTCTGGGTATTGGTTATATCCCCATCTGGTGGAAGAGACCCCAAATGTTTCCTAAGCTTCTCTGGATTTTGATGATATCAAGCTATAGAAGTACTTACCTTTCTTGATGGAATCATAGGATGCAATGATTAGGCTGAAGACTAAGATGGTATCCATGTTAGCTTGAACACTCATTGCAAACACAGTCCGCTATTAATCTGTCATAGCCCCTTGTTGCATTGTCTCTAGTTACTTTCACTTGCACTGGAACCAAGATTCACCCTGGGAGACTTTGGTTCCACCCTGATTATTTTGTCTTATTTCCTGAAGACCCAGGAATAGAACTGATTGGAGAAAGAGCCCCATCTGTTTATTAATGATTGACTTGGAAGGTCTTCCACTGAGTTCACTGCTGGTGCCAACAAAGAGAACTGTAATAACCTAGAGATTATCCTAGCATAAAAGGCATAAACATCCAGTGATATGTTTACTATACTTGCAGATAGACACGTAGACATACATGCCCACTGATACAAGCACAGATAACACCAACATAAAGAGATGTGGAGATTTCTATTAAGGAATATAATTTCTAGAAAGCAAGAAAATAGGGCAGAATAAGTTGATAAATTACACTGAAGAGAGTAATTGACTAGGAATCAATAGAACTGGATTCTAGGGCCCTATTATTAACTGTATTACATTGGGAAAATTAATTTCTCAGGATTTAAATTTTCTCTTCTGTAAATGGAGAGTACCAACAAAAATATCTCTAGCATTCATTCACAGTTATACACATGAACTCACAAGAGCACAAGACATAGCTATCAAGTTTTGCATATTTTCACACTCCTGAATAGTGAAGTGAGTGAAGACAACATTCCTATGACTATTGGGCCAAAAGGTGAAGGTTGAGTGATATTATTTGCAGGTTGGAAAAGTTTTCCTAGACAAGTAACTGTTGTTGAAGATTTTTCCAAAATTGGATCTTTTAGCAAAGAGAATATATCTAGTATAATCCTTTAAAGACTTTTTTGATGGCATAGCTAAGTGGATCCTAAAGGAGAAATGAAGATCTACTCAGATACTTGCCTAAGTCCAGAGCCTCTGCAGTCTTCCTACTCCATTTACTCACTATAAATGTACTCCATTGGAACCAACATGGATTCAACTATACATGAGAAGGCTCTAGAAGCCGAAACTGATTGATAATGTTACAAAGGAAGGTTGATTCAAGGGACTTTCCATGAGGGGCCAATGAGATTTGAATCAAATTCTTTTAAATACCACCCTGTTTCCCAACACATTAATGCAGTTTGAAAGCTGGCTAACATAAGCATCATGGAAGTTTTGGTGAGAAAAAAATAAAGGTAAGAAATGTAATTGAAAGACAACATGTTAACTGAAAGTGGAAAAAGAGGGGCTGGAGAAGTGGCTCAGCGTTAGCGAACTTGGACTTAGGTTCAATCCCCAGCACCACATACACAACTGAGTGGAGGAGAAACAAATACCAGATGAAAAAAAAATCAACTCTTTAAAAAAGTAGTAGAAGAAGGGGTGGACATCCAAACAGCAATACCTTACCACCACTGTGGATTGAACCTAGGGCCAAGGCTTTCTAGGCAAGAAATCTACTGCTGAGCTACATCCCTAACTCTTTTTATTTTTTATTTTTTTTATTTATTTTTTTTTTTTAAAGAGAGAGGGACAGTGAGAGAGACAGAGAAAGAGAGAAACAACTTTATTTAGTTTTTCACATGGCCTTAGTTGCTCCAACA
>PVKS010020035.1:11129-37580 GCA_004027875.1 Aplodontia rufa | reverse complement strand
CTTTCTCCAATTGTAACAAATGAGTGGCCGAATAGCTTAGTCATGTGGTCAGGCAATTTGCTAATTACAAGCCAGCTGGACCCCTTAGAGTTGTTTACCACCAATTCTACAAGCCAGCTGAACCTCATGTTCCCAACAACTCCTCAGTCCCAGATCCTTTATGAGAGGAGGATTCAGGCCCCTGACCTCACCTTCTGCTGAGACTGCCTGTGTTCAGCTGCAGGATCCAGGCACAGTTTTATGAGCCTCTTTTGCAGACCTGGGGGATGCGGGTCCAGGACAGGGAGTGTGGTTTTAAAAATGGATGCTCCCCTTCCCTCACTGCTCCCACACCTTCTTCAGGCCTTCAGCCAAGCCTTCTGGTCCTGTTTCCACCTTTGATCTCTGCTGCTTCCAGACGGAGTATTTAGAGCTTGCTTTGCAATCCCAAAGAGGTCTTGCCCTGATCACATGGGCTGGGCGTGTGGTAACTAGTACGCGGATAAAGTACGGACGCTTGCTCGGCTCTCACGCCCTTGCAGTTCCCGCACCTCCTCTTCTGCGCAAACCACTGCTCTGTGCTTGTTTGAAAGCTCTTTCTAGTCACTGATCCTGCCGCCAGACAGAGCGCAGGTCCGGGAGGTGTCCTTGCCAGAACGCTGTCTTTAAAGCTGTGCGGGTTTTTCTTTGCAGAAGTGACTCAGGCAGGCGGGAATGTAGGCGGGAGAGTGCAAATGCCGGCCGGTGGGTCAGCCTCCGCGGCAGCGCGGCACAAAGAATCCCTGGTTGCTCCTAAGTCTCTATTCCCCAGAACCACTGCTAAGATTAGGACTGGTGATTCACAATGCTAGTCCCCCAAACGCACCTCAAAATACTGGTGAGAAGCCGGAGATATCCTGATCGGTCACGGGGGTGCAGGGGAAGCCTTTTGTCTTCAGATCGCCATCTTGAAGAGACTTCTCGACTATTTGTTATTTGTGTTAGCAATTGTTGAGTCTGTCATTTCTATTTTTGAGATATTAGTGTTGTAATACAGAAGGCTCCAGATATTTATTTAATGCTGTGCATTGTTTACTTCTGCTGTTCCTGTTGTTTCTTTGCACCTTTTTTTTGTGTGGTGCTGGAAATCTTTTGGGACATGAGTATGGAGAGCAGAAAATTTGCTACTGAGCTGACTCAAAATCCATCCAAGAGACAGATCATCTTGCTCTACACAACTAACTAGGTTTAAACTTAAATTATATTTTAATACAAAGAGTAGAGGAAGAAAAAACTCAAACCAGTGACCAGACAGACTCCAAGTAGGAATGACTAGGGGGCATCCCTCAGTTCCCATTCATGAACACCCACCTCTACAGTAAAAACAGACAGAATGAACACAAAGACTCTGGACACCATACCTAGTCTACTCTCAGTCTAGATTATCCTATAACCCTTTAGAATATACAGAGGTAAGTGAAGAAGAATAATCAGAGAGAGGGTATCTCACATACTCTACTGAATACACCATAATTGCCTAATCTTTAAGTAGAAAACCACTCTTGTAAGACCTACAGGGAAAGTGGAATCCTTAAAATCTGACACAATACATAGTGGATCAAAATACACTAATTTTTACCAAGAAATAGCAGGGAACCCCTATTACAAAACACACTTGGAAATATGTTGAAAAATGGAAAATAACCTAAAGTCCCAGAATATTTTGCCAAGAGAAGGTTGGGCCCTAAAAAAGGCCCACACATAAGAATTTAAAGGAAATCCATGCCAAGAGATACATAAAACCCTTCACACGGGTGCAAGAAATATGAAAAAATAAGGTAACTAATACATATTAGAGTTCATAGTTCTCTAGCAACTGACTCCAAAGATATTGAAGTGGATAAAACACCATATATTATATTTTTTTGAGGAGTTGAGTTGCTCTATAATCATACATGCATATAAAGAAACACTATGATATAAATTTGATCCTAGTCCAGAATCACCCCCACACCAGCCATACCCTAGTCTCTTGAATTTTCTGTATTTCCATATATATGTATGCATATATATAAGATTGTGTATACATATATAAGATTGTGAATTTTCCAGAATTAAATGGTTGCATAAATATTATTTGGCTTCTTAGGGCAGGGAGCAGGGTAACAGTATGCTACATTGTTGAATGTCTTCCTAGATTTTCTCCCTCCCTCGCCATTCCCACCCTTAACTCCTCCCTACCATATCTATGGTTCCTGTATATTATATGCTGCTTCAACATTGGTAAGTCTAAAACATGAGCTTGAACTTTCACTCAAGCCTTTTCCTCTACCCTCCACAAATGAGAGTAAACATTTGACCCTTAAGTCACTGGGTCTGGCTAATTTCACTCATCATAATTTCTTCCACTGCCATACATTTACTTTCAAAGGCCACATTATTGTTTCTAATAGCTAAGTGGAACTCCATAGATTGTATGTTTGTGTGTGTATGTGTAATATCTCATAGGTTTTGGATCCACTCATCCAGTGAGGGAAATCTGGGTTGATTATATAATTTAGCTATTGTAAACTGAGCTGCTAAGAACATTGATTTTGCTGTGCAACTGTGGTGTAAAGATTCTAGCTGTTCTGGGAAAAGACCCAGAAGTGGGATAGCTGGGTCATATGGTGATTCCAACCCAAAATTTTTAAGGACTCTTCACACTGCTTTCTGGATTGGCTGTACCAGTCTGCAGTTCTACCAACAGTGTGCTAGTGTTCCTATCTCCCCACATCTGCTCCAGAATCTGTTACTGTTTATACTATTCATTTTTGACAATCTGACTGGAATGAGATGAAATATTAACATAGTTTTCATTTGTATTTCTCTGATTACTAGTGATTTAGAACACTCTCAGGTTTTCATTGACTTGTTTGATTTCCTGTGTTGAGAAGTATGTGTTTAGCTCTGTGGCCCATTTATTGTTTGGATTGTGTTTTTGATATTAAGATTTTTGAGTTCTTTGTAAATTTTTCATATTAGTCCCCTGTCAGAGGAATAACAGGCTATGATTATCTCCCATTCTGTGAGTTCTGTCTTGACAGTTTTGACCAATTCCTTGGCTAAGCAAAAGCTTTTTAGTCTAATGCCATCCCACTCATTGATTCATGACTTTTAATTCTTTTGCTTTGGTAGTATTGTTGAGAAGGTCATTGTTTACTCCCATATGCTGAGTATTGGTCCTAATTTTTCTTCTAGCAGTTGTTTGGTAGCTGGCTTAATTCCTAGTTCCTTGATACATTTTGATTTGGTTTTGCAAGGTGAGAGATAAAGATTTAATTTCAACTTCCTACAAATGCCTGTCCAGTTTGTCCAGCACCATTTGTTGGATAGGCTGTAATTCCTCTATGCTATATTTTGACCCCCTTTGTCAAGTAGCAGATGTTTAAAGATTTGTGGGTTTGTCTCAGAGTCTTCTATTCTATTCCATTGATCTTCATGCCTATTTTGATACCAATGCTATGCTGTTTGTTTTACTACAGCTCTACAGTATAATTTTAGATCTGGTATTGCAAAACCACCCATTTCATCTTTCTTCCTTAACAATGTTTTAGCTGTTCTGGGTTTTTTAATGTTCCAAATAAGTTTGAGAATTATTTTTTCTAAATTTGTAAAGAATGATATTGGTATCTTGATGGGGATTGCATTGAATCTGTATAGCACTTTTGGCAGAATGGCCATTTTAGTTATATTGATTCTGCCTAACCAAGAACATGGAATGTCATTTCATCTTCTCAAGTCTTCTTCAATTTCTTTCTTCAATGTTCAATTATTTTCATTGTAGAAATCTTTTACTTCCCTTGTTAGATTAATTCTCAAATATTTTATTCTTTTTGAGGACATTGTGAATGGGACTGATTTCTTTATTTCTTTTTCCTCTCTATGGGTGTTGCTATAGTATGCCAACCTTAATTTTTTAGAATAAATACTGAGAAGTAGTATA
The DNA here is from genome assembly GCA_004027875.1 of Aplodontia rufa. Lineage (NCBI taxonomy): Eukaryota > Metazoa > Chordata > Mammalia > Rodentia > Aplodontiidae > Aplodontia > Aplodontia rufa. Next base: position 33,637 of record PVKS010020035.1, on the reverse strand, counting down.
GCTGAGTCACATAGTGGTTCCATGCCTAGCCTTTTGAGGAAGCTCCATATTAATTTCCATAGCAATTATACTAATTTTAAATCCCAAGAGTATGAAAGAGTCCTTTTCCCCCCACATCCTCACCAGCATTTATTGGATTGAATCTGGAGATTGCTTTTGGTCATATGGCCACTGTAACAATGTTAATTATGCATATTCATGAACATTGGAGACCTTTCCATTTTCCTTTCTTGTCTTCCAATCTTTTCCTCAGATTCTACGGTTTTCATTGTAGAGGTTTTTCAACTCCTTGGTTAGATTTACTACTAGGTATTTTTATTTCTGAGACTAATTTTTTATTGCATAAGTATTATTTGGCTTCCTGGAGGAGTAAAGCGTAAGCTACATTTCTTATTCCCCCAGTAAACCACTGCCTATCATCTCTGCCTCTCTGCTCCCTCCTGCCTCTTCCCTCCCCCTTCCCTTCCTGCATTATCTATGTACTATAGCAATACATGCATACTATGTTCATAGCAGCACAATTCATAATAGCCAAAGGAACCAGTTTAAGTGTCCATCAATGGATGAATAGATAATGAAGATGTAGTATACATTCACAATTCAGTTTTGTTCAACCATAAAGAAGAATGAAATTATGAACTTTTCAGGAAAATGAATGGAACATTAATGAGAGCATTATGTTAAGTGAAACAGGCAAAATACAAAGCCAAGGGTTATATGTTTTCTCTGAAAGCTACAGAAAAAAATGGAAAACTAGGTGGGTGGGGGAGGTCTCATGAAAACTGAAGGGAGACCACTAAAGGAAAGGGACCCAGCGGAGTGAAGTGGGAAGAGAATGATAAATACTACAGAATGGTGTTGACAAAATTATATTGTTACATATCATGTGCATGAATGAAATGTAACAATGAATCCTACTAATATGCATAATCATAATGCACCAATAAAATGATAGAGAAATGTGAAATAAAATTTAATGCCCAAAGATATTTAATGCATTATTTATTAAGATAGCAAGAAATTAGAACTTAAGTTGAAGCATTTAAATCATTCAATAACTACTTGGGAACATTATATAGCAACTAAAATGAGTATGTGTGTGTGTATATATATATATATATATTATATATATAATATATATATATCATAAGTACATATTATGAATGATCATGCAAAAACAGGATGAAAAATTGTCTGTAGAAGATGATTCTAAATATAAAAATATGACTACATAAAAGATAGCTTTAAAAATGCCCCAGAATAGTAATAATAGATGTCTTTTGGGTAATGGCAACACTTGTCTCTTTTCCCAACTTTTCTTTTTGGAAAAATTCCATAATGAATATACATAGTTTCATGATAGAAAATTCAAAGTACACTTTGTATATACAACAAATCATGCTAGTAATCTCTGAAAAGTTCCCTAAAAGTTCTATTGAGAATCTCCAAAGTCTTCATCTTTCTCCAGCTTAATTTGTATTTCTTAATTCTGTAAGCTCTTTTAAACTATTGAATACTTCACCCATTCTACATGATATGTTCATGATCACATCATAGTTGTCATCCTCTTATTCTGGATACAGGCATTATAACTCCAGAATCAAGTAGCACCCAAAAGAAGCCTACAGAGCCCACAAATAAGCTCAAAGAATTTCTCTTAGTATTTCCAAGTTTAAAGTCAGAGTTTTAGAGGAATTCAGTTTAGGTTCAAGAAGTGACATAGGAAATTTGTCAGGCAAGACAAATGAAAATATACAAGAGGAAACGAATACACTCAACACAATGCTTTTTTTACTTCTGTTGAGAAGGTAAGGAATTCACTCTGTCAGAGACCATCCCCTATAAATCATAAATTGCATTACTTTATTTTCTGCTTTTAAATATTACTCTCATTTAATTGATGTAATTCTGGCAATACCTAAGTTCTCTATTTGTGTTCAAATTTACTCCTAAGTAAACAATACAGGAAATGTCCTCTAGAAATTTATGTGTCAACAGTTATACTACTACTCAACATTCACACCATCACTCTCCATCCCATGCTTATCCACTTGTTTTCATACCCTTTTGCCTGTGTAGCATCTTTCCATTTTCAGATCTCAAGTTTTGAGGTATTCTTGGGGAAGTTTTCAATGACCAAACATCTTCTTTATATTATGCATTGGAGTTGCAAATTCACTTAATTCTTTAAAATAAAATTTATTGTATATATTTAAGGCATACAATGCAATATTATGTGATACAGATGGTAAAAAGTTTCCATAGCAGAAAAAAATGAATATATCCACTATGTCACAGTTACACATATTTTTCTGTTTTTGTGGCAAGAGTATCTGAAATCTACTCATTTAGTGTGAATCCCTTGTGATGATACTTTATGTAGTTTAGCTGACATTTGTCCACCAACTGTCCCTAAGAACAGTTTTATTTTATCACTATCTTTGGTGCTTGGCACAGTATTCTAAGTAGGGGAAAGTTTAAATGAATAAATTGAATGCATGTATTAATTAAAGAATCAATTCATAATAAATACATAAATGAACAAATAACATAGAACTATCACAACACAGAAGAACTCTTTATAACTTCATTCAAATTTACTGATGTGATGTTCATTAGGGGCTAAGGTGGTTGTGTTATTGGATTTATAGGAGACAATATCAGTCAGTGTCATCCAAAAAGTAATATCTAACTTGAAAATTATGTCCTAACAATTGCCAAGTGAAGGAATTTTGCTCTTAGTAATATATAGAAATCTAAAGATGTCTGAGGTTCTGGAATATGCCCGTTGGAGATTGGAACTGTAGAGGACAAGAGTCTTGGTAACCTTTTCTTCATTGGAGGAAAATAAAATCAGAGCTAATTACAGTATCACCAAAATCTGTGAAGGAAGAGCAATAGGCCAGCTACCTATATATTTATGCCATAAAACTTATGTATAAAGATATCCAAAATATTTATTTTGGATAATTCCCTAGTTTGAAGTTTTTTAAATAATAATAGGACCAATCAATTACATGTAGGATATTGTTCTTTCCTTATGACAACTCTATAAGCTGAGTAATATCAGTTCCCCCATTTTTAAGATGACCCTTAGGTTGGAGAACTTTAGCCATTGCTCAGGGCCCACAGTGAGGAAAAGTTTAATTTGGGCTTCAAACCCATATCTGTCTGATTCAAATTTTGTTCTGAACAAATACTTCATGGTCTGTAAGGGCTATTTTGTTTTCATTTTCTTCTAGTACATAGAAAAGCATTTTGTTATGCATGTTTAAATATTTTAAGTGGCATGGTGAGAAAAATCAAGACAATGTTGTTTTGTCTGTAGCTGGTGAGGAACAAAAATAGAACTGTATTAACTGTCTTATTATTTGTATTCCAATCCTTTGACATTTTGTGTCTTGCTGAACTACCAGAAAATGCTCCTACTCAGGTTAGCCAATTCCTAAAAATAGTAATAAAAAAAAATAGACAAAGAAAATAGAAACCAACCAAACCAGAGTCCTAGTCCCAACCACTTCCTTTATCAGGAGCTCACACTCCAGACCAACATCTACCTACTCTAATCTCCCCATGGTTCAATAAAAGACAACGACGGGCACTGAAATAATTCAAGCTAGCTAACACTACACCTGCCTCCCCTACCTTGCTCCTTCCTCTCCACACAATTAAGGCTCTTGCCCACCATATCTTCCCTGCTCCCCTTCTGCTTGCTGGCTGACCCAAGAGACTCCCCATGGTATGGTAAGCACTCTCCGCTTCAGATATTTCTGTTTCAATGTCAATCATCTCCTAACTTGTTAGCCTTGTCACGCCTAAATAATAAAACTCTATATTGAAAACAAGGACCCCTGGGTGCACAAAAGAGCATGAGAGGTATGGTGAGCAGCACATATCAGATTCCCAGTCATACCTGAACTTCCGGAAATTAAGTTTGAGCTTCTGGCCATTTGTATGTCCTCAGCGAGGTTTGCTTTACACTACTCTTCTTGTTTTATAGGGGAGGCTTTATTTAACTGAAAAGTGAGGAAAGAATTATTGGAAGATGAAGACTTCAATAGGATTTGTGCTTCTTTCCACTCATTTCATTTTCCAATGTTTCTTGCGCCAGGCAGGTTATACAGCCTAGAGGAGAGTGCTGGCTCTGCCAAACTCCTGAAAAGCTGGCCAATGCTTTCTCTTTGTTGTGTTGGACACAGGTGACAGCAGCCACTATAAATATGCCTCTCTTGTATCATAAGGGTCCAGGATGGAGGAAAAGGGGAGCATTGAGTCCTCCTCATCCCTAATCCAGAAGAGAATAAAGTCAGAGGCTTTTTCTTAGTGCTTTGACACAGTACTGAAAACCTGTCTGTTGCTGCACTTCCAGGCCACTTGAAGACTAATGCTGCCACGGGACACTGGTAAGTGGATATGAATTTGGAGTGAAGAAAAATAAGAATGCATGCAGTGATCATACACACAGAAGATGAAGAGGCAAAACGGCCTCTCTAATCAAAATGGTAACTTACATTAAGAAATGTGATGTACAAAGAAGAGATGGAGAAGAAGAAAGGGAAAGGAAGGAGAAAGAAAAGGATGTTCAAGAACCTTCAACCACAAAATCAAAATTATTTTTTTAAAGAAAGAGGGGACAATGAGAGAGAGAGAGAGAGAGAGAGAAGCAATTTTTTATTTAGTTTTTCATGAGATTTCCATTCCTCGGACACTTTGTTGTGTACATGGTGCTGGGCCTTGAACTTGTGTACTCACACATGACAGGCAAGCGCCATAACCACCGAGCCACAGCTCCAGCCCTTCAAAATTATTTTCTAGAACTTAGAAAAAATTACCGTATACATCAAAAGTGAGTATATCTTTGTTCATTTCTGCCCATGACTAAGGCCTTAAGTGAAAAAAATCTGAAGTACAAGGGAAAAAATGATTCATATCATGAGAAAAATACTTGACATATAGATCAAACTAAGATTTGAATAACATGAGTTCTTAAAAGAAAAAACAGATGAATGAGAATTATAACTAATCAAATGATAGAATTCCCAGGAGCTCAGAAAATATGTGTTTCGGATGGAAATGGCTATTCAATGTGCAGGAGGTTTGATAAAAGATATACATTGAGAATATAAAAATTTCATGATCTCTAAGAATAAACTGAAAAGCTTTATAAAAAGCCTTCAGGAAAAAAAAAGCTTATTTTCACAAAGAAAATCAGGTTGAAATAAGACTTTACATCTGCAACATTCAGATATGGAATAATATCTAAAGACACTAAGAAAAAGAGAGTGGAACTCAATGCCCTAAACCTGAACAAATACTATTCACCAGTCACATTGTGGAGTCAGGGATCACACCTACCAATTAGTCACTCTAAAGAAGACATGTGAGAAAAGACTAGCCCAACAGAAAAGGAAAAAAAGAAAAAAAAAGAGTATGAGAATAGGAATCTCAAGATAGGGGAAGATGAAAAATAAAGGGCTCAGTGGTAAACAATGAATCTTGCAGTACATAATTAAATCCAATGAAAAATGATAGACTACTTAGTAATATAATTGTATTATAACTACTAAATATGTTATTTTTATCTTGGAGGTTATAAATGCTATATGACAAGAAAATGAATCAGTTGATTTAAATATTTAAACTATTTTACTCAGTATTTTATTCTATACCAAGAAAACTAAATCAAGAAACTACAACTTCTAAAAATGGTTCTATAAATAGAGAATTTGCTAAGATGGCTAAATAAATATGTAAACAATAAAAGTTTAATATAAAAATTACTAAAATAGCCTTTCTTTATACTAACAAGAAATTGATATAAATGAAAAAATCCAATTATAAGATTTTTTTAATTAAAAATCTATACGCATACACATAAACCAACTAAAGACTATAAACACAAATTTCCATTATATAAAATATATTTGCCTGAGGTGGTAAATTATGTATGGGTTATGCTTCATTTCTTCTTTACAATATGTTACTAAATTCTTTTTTTTTTGCCATTAGCATGTATTATTTAAATGATGCTCTCAAAATGAGCTATAGTTCCTTGGGAGTAGAGAGGACATTGGCAGAAAGGTAGTGATGACAATGATAGCATGAGATGAAACAAATTAACTCATCAAGTGAAAAAAGAAAATACTAGAACATCTATTTATGACTTCCTGTCCTTGTGTTAGAGAAATATGTATCACAGCAAAATAACTATCTTTAGAGTTCCACCAAAGGGAAGAGGACAACAGTGAGTGACATTCTCAGTCATTTGTTCCCTTTCAGCATATTAGGTTGCTTTACACTTCATGTCTACATCATTAAATGGATTTTTAGATGTTATTTCCAATGATAGAAATGATACAATTCTTTGTAAAGAGATGGTGAATAACCATAACAGTTTTTGTATCATATAGATATCATTGTTAATTACCTAGCAAAATTTTTTTTGTGTAAAAAGATGGAATTCAAAGAATTATACATTTTAATTTCCCAGACTACAAAATAAAAGCTAAATATCTTAAACTGATATTTTCTGTGATATAAAGTGGTAGACACTAGTTTGTTACCCAGCAACTACTGAAAACAAATATTAACTATCTCTTCATGGTAAGATGGACACATGAACATTGAATGAAAAACTAACTACTTTTAGAAAGAATTTTGTAAAATAGATAACATCTGATTCTTTGGTAGAAACATCACTGATATAGGACTGGAATCCAAAAAGATAGGAATTTATAAGCCAAATTTCAACAAAAACCTTTGTGTATCTGATAGAGGGAAATGTCCTAGTATCTAGAATTTCTAAACCACCTGGAACAAATATTTTTAATAACCATCTATTATATAAATGAATATGCAAGCAAAGAAATTCCCAGTTTTTATGTATTTTGTATAATGCCTCTGTCTTGCACCTTATTCATTTTAGGGTCTCAGTAATATTTTTTAAGCAACCAAAGACTCAGTTAAATAGATTATTGGAATTTTTCAAAGAAATTAAATGACTCTTAGGAATGAGCATATCTTTCATCTACATCTCACAGAATCATTGAGGGCTTTGGACACTGATTTCAAAATATATCTTTCTTTATTCTCTGTTCTTCCTTGGACAGACAATTTGAAAAAATATGGTGTTTGATTCTTTCCTGCAATATGCTGAAGTCCTGATGTATCACTTATCAGCTTTGCAAACTTTGGAAGTTCCCTTACCTTCTGAGCCTCAGTTTCCCCAACTAGCAAATGCTGAAACTATTACTAATCTTACATATATGCATGCTGTGTGTACACTGCAAATAACAACCATAAATTTAGGGTTTTTTTTTTATTATTCTCCTATTACCTACTTCCCTGACTTCTCCCCAGATTGTACTCTGACACACTGGCAGCCCAAGGTAAAAAGTTCTAATTGGGTTCCCCATAGGGGAGCCTAGACTTACCTATAGCACTTCAGCCACTTCTCTTTGTTCCATTTATTTTTCAGCTGTGAGTGGATTTTCTTCTCTTAATATTAGTTTGGCTCTTTTACGGTGGACAAATCCTCCTGGTTATGTCTGTGTATATAACCCAATCTCCCTCGAAGGAGAAACAGTGCCCTTCATGAACTGTAGAAAACATGCTTTGAGAGAAACTCTAAACTATCAGTGTTATCACCTCCTGTCTTGTTTGTTCTATGGCAGATTCCGAGGTGTCTCATTTTTATTTTTGTTCAATTCTTCATCTCCCACCCTGAAAGAACTCACCAACACCTTCTGCTTCATCAAAATTGCTTTCAGATCCTAAAAAAGCATTTACTCTATGGTATATCTTTAGTCCTCACATCTTTCTGAACAAATAGTTCTATTGCATTTCACTTTGGAGAATATCTTCAATTAATCTCAGCAAGCTGTAAATCCTTTCATTTGCAAACACTTCTATTTCAGGTAAATATAGAAGACATTTATTGAGCACTTACACTTGGAGATTAGAAATGAACATAACATAGACTCTCAACCCCAAGGCATTCACAAGTTAGACAACATGGAAATAATCACATGATAGTGGAAATATATTACACATATGCCTTGGTAGGTCTAACTTTCAGCCAGAGGCTTTTTTTATTCAATTTTTTCTAGCCTACCTTGTTTCAGATCAGATTTATACATTTTGGAATATCACTTGGATCGTGTTAACATAGGCTCTAACTGGGTAGGGTGGATATTAATCCAGAGTCTCAGAAAAGGAAGTCCACTTTAAGAGGAAATATTGGGCAACCTGGGAAGAATCCAGAAGGGGTCATCCCTGATGACTGAGGGAGCCTGGCAATATGGAGAGCAGACTACAGATATTTACACTGCAAAGGACAATTCTAGATACTGTGTGATAGCTCATACTTTCAGTCTCCTGTTTCTGCATAGCAAATTATCACAAATTTAATATCAAAACAATTGCTTTTTCTTCACACAGTTCTGTAGGTCAGAGTTCAGTACCAGCTAAGCTGGGACTTTCACTCAGGGTCTTGTGCTCACAATACTTTCTGTTGGAGGAACTGGGGAAGAATCTACTTCCAACCTCATTCAGGTTGTTGGCAGAATTCCTTTCCTTGAGCCCGTGTGCATGAGGCCCTATTTTCTCCCTGCCTGAGAGCTCACAGAGGTTGCTCTTCAGTTCTCACAAACTAGTTCCCTCCATAATTCAAAGCTGGTAACAGTCTGCCCACATCTCTTACACTATTTTCACCCTCCAATAGTATAAAAATAAAATGACAATTTGAAATATAAAGCTTAACATCTTTTATATCTATAGTCTCATTACCATTATTAGCACTTACATTATTAATTCTCAATTAGGAATTTAGGTCAAATAAGACCAAAGGCCTTCAAAGTCCTAAGGAAGTACAACTAATACTTAATTCCTGAAATAAGGACTACAAGACTTTATCTTACATCAATTGAATGTAAATCAACCATTTTAATTAATCTAAGTCATTATTATTCTTCATGTTACGTATCATAATCAACTGGCTTCAAACTGCTTACATCATATCTATCTCATGTTTCAAATTTTTTTGTTCATGTTTTTATTGGTGCATTATAGTTGTACATAATGATGGGATTTGTTGTCACATATTCATAAATGCACACAATACAACAATATAATGTCAGGAAGAGCCCAGTCTTTTTCAAGGTCTTTACCTGGTAAGGCCAGACCTAGGAAGGGAAATCTCTTTTTCTTAAAATTAATTGTGCCATATAGCATAACCCAACCATGGGCCTGCTATCTCATCATATCTATAGTTCATACCCACACTCAAGAAGAGAGGATTATATAGGACAGGTACACCAGGAGGAGGGACACTTCTGGCCATCTTAGTATGCCAACACAGCTGGGTTCTTCTTTCCCTCTGTGGAGACTGCCATGAGTCTTAAGGCATTAGGAAAAGGTAGGTAGGTAATCTTGAACAAAGGACCAGAAGGGCTACTGAAAAAAAGACAAACCAGAGAAGGATCAAATAAATTACTATACTCTGCACAGTCCCTCCATAGACCAGAGGTTTGCTCATTTCAAACATTTTAAAAATGATTGAGGTTCTGAGGATGGATCCAACCTTTATTTTTTGAGGAGTCTCCACACTGCTTTCCAGAGTAGTTATACCAGTCTACAGTTTTACCAACAGTGGGGTAATGTTCCTATCTCTCCACAACCCAGCCTTTTTGCTGTTTGCATTCCTCATCTTTGCCAATCTGACTGGAGGGAGGTGAAATCTGAATGTAGTTTTGATTTACATTTCTCTGATTACTAGTGATTGAGAATACTTTCTCATATACTTATTTGCTTGCTTGATTTCCTCCATTGATAAGTTTCTGTTTAGCTTTCTGGCCCATTTATTGATTAGATTGCTTGTGTTTTTGACATCCAGTTTTTCAGTTAGACCCACCATATGAATCAGCTATCCCTCTTTTGAGTGTTTTCCCAGAGAAGTTAGAATCAGCACGTTACAGTGACACAAAAAAATAAAAGTTCATAGCAGCTCAATTTACAATAGCTAAATTATGGAATCAACCCAGATACCCCTCATTGGACGAATGGATCGAAAAGCTCTGATATATGTATATACATACACAATGGAGTTTTTTTCAGTTTGAGAAACAATGGTACTATGACCTTTGAAGGTAAATGTATGGCAAAGAAAGCATCATGCTGAGCAGTTAGCCAAACCCAGAGAGTCAAGGGTTGAATGTTTTCCTTCATTTGTAGAGGCTAGAGTTAAACCCAGGCATGAGTGGAAAGGTAGTCAAATTCATGTATTCAACCTACCAAGGACTCAGCAGCATATAATCTAGGGAAAAAAAACTTGTAAGGATAAAGTGGGGAGGGCAGAAGAAGGAAGGGAATGGGAGAGGAAGGGAAGATAGGAATTAAGGGAGACAATCAATAATGAGCATACTCTTTACCCCCCCAGGAAGTCAAATAATACTTATGTAGTCATTTAATTCAGGAAAATTCACAATTATATATGTAACATTATATATATATATATATATATATATATATATATATATATATATATATATATAAAATGTTCTGTAAGCATACAAATATATATATATGGACATTTTATCTGTTATAAGAGTGTAATATAAAAGAATCAAGAGACTAGAGTGTGAGAGCAATGTGGGGGTAAATATGGTTTAGAATCAAAAGCATAACATATTGTTACTTGATATGCATTTATGATTGTACAACAACTCTTCCCCTTAATAAAAAATGAAAATATTTTATACACACCCACCATACACCCATAAAAAGGATTGAGGTTCTTTTTGAAAGACAAAAGGAAGTCAGAGTATGGGAAACCCACCCTAAAGATCCAAATATCCTAACACAATGCGCATTCAGTTTTGAGCTGGAAGTGTATATGTAGCCTTGACATTTAATCAGAATTACACAAAATCCAATCAGATGAAACAGTTCGGGAAAAAGTAAAAATTTTTCTCAGGATACACTTTTCCTTAATTTCTCTCTCTAGGAGAGAAGAGTAAACACAGGATGTTCTCTGGAACAATAAAGCATTGCAATAAAAATAATAATAATAATAATGTAATTTCCTAGGTCTTACCCTGTGCTGGGTAATTTGCAGGCATCATTTAATTTCTGACACAACTTGATGAAGCAAGCAGGTTATCTTACGTAGGAAGATACACATAAACATACAAACCTCTTGCTAATATTAGAGAAGCCCAGCAAGAGTTTCTAGCAGAGTCCTTCTACCCTGTATACTCTGAATTTCTGGGTGAAAAGGAGAAACTTCAATAGGTTTGAGACTGTTGTAGAGAAAAGGAGGTAGACTTGTTTTGCTCAGCTTTAAGTAATGGTGAACTGATAATGACTTGAAAACCAACTGTCTCTGAAAACTCCCAGATTAGTTGTAGCATTTGCATATTCCTTGATGAAAATACACTATGACCAATTTCAAGCTCCAACCAGTATCACCAAATGTGGACTTAAGAAGCAACTTCAACCTAGCAGTAAGAAAAAGTATGAATCAGATTTTATTAATGCACTAGAGAATTCTCAAACAAGGAAGTCTGTGCAATGGAACTGAATTGCTCAAAAACTAGGGGTTCCCAGGACTCTAGGTAATGGAAGCAGATCCTGATACTGTCAGAGATGACTATAAAATGAAACCTTGTACTGGAAAATTACAAAGACTGGATTGAAAATGGAAGAGTTAAAGACATCTATCTGGTAATGGTCTGTTCCTTTTACCGTACCTATGGCACAATCTCTTATTTGCAGGCAAGACATTTTCCCATCAGCCACTGACTTCTAAAGCTGAGGGATAGAGTCTGCAGGGTCCTCTGGTTAATGATCTCAATAGTGATGCCAGGGGGACATCTCTGCTCTTTTTTCTCGCTCGAAATCTCTAGTCAGTCTTGCCTTTGCCTGTTTCAACATTTTAAGGCTGGAATTTTTCAAATGATACTTCGTAAAAACCATATTCTTGGCAATTTCCTTTGCCACTGTCTTCCAAAGATTAGGACTATAAATAATAGGAAAACTTAATTACAAATTTCCTTTTTAGAAACAGTGTTTAGAGATGTGATGTTTAAATCTCCATAAAATTACACCTTTGAAATTGCTTAATTGTGTTTTCCCTGCCAATTTAAATTGCTCATAAAGGAAATTTTTAAAATATATAGTTTCTAATTCTTTCCCTGAATCATCACAGTAGTGTTGATTTTGCTCAAGAAGATAGTAGCTCTCCTACAACTACTGCAAACATCAGCAGATTTAAGCTTGGCTCACAGTGCTGTGGGAAGAAGAGGGAGGAGACACTTCAATCTCCTGGTTGGGTTTAATTTATGTCTAATGGATTAAAAAAAAACACCAACTTAAAAGTTTTATTGTTGCTCAAAGCCTTGCAGTTAAGGCATGTAATAATAGTAATAAAAGATTTTAAAATTTTTCTTTACAAAGGTGTTGCTCTCTGGGGCCTAGGGAACTGGATTTCTTTTTAATTGCAATTGTTGCTGTATTAAGTTCACTTATTTGCACAATAAAAATAATCATTTGCATTTATACAATTCCTTTCTTACTAGGCACATGCAGTTTTAAAATATATGTTCTGTACCTGCAAAAAAAAAAAAAATACTATGACCTGTACAGATTTGTGGGCTGGAAATCGTCATAGAAATATTTGCCGAAGGACTCTGCCTCTGTGCCCAGCAGTCTGAACTGGAAAAAAGCTAGCTCCAGAGGTATATTAAGTGTTGTTTATTTTCTTACAAAGACCACCTTCCCAGGTTCTGTGAGCTATAGTAACCAGCAAAACAGTTACACTACATGCAATTTGACATATTGCTAAGCATGAAAACAAAAGGATAAAAGTAATCAGAACTGATAGATGTTTTTAAAAATGGGAATCTACTCACAAATGCCAAACTTTAGCCCACTGCCACTGCAAAGAAATCAAACAATTAGTTCCATCCTATGTTTTAATATATTGCACATAGGGAGAAAGTTTATCCTAGTGGTTCTTAGACCTGGCTGCATTTTAGAGTTACCTAGTGAGCTTTTATAAATCATGAATACCTGGACCACAACCAGAGACTTTCACTCAGTTGTTCTTGATGGAAAAACAACATCACCTTTTTTAAAAAAATCTCCAGATGCCTTCAATGGACACTTCAATATTAGGCATCTTTGGTCTGGTGTTCCAAAGATAATTAGCCTCCTCTCCTGGATTGCACAGGTTTATTTCTCATCAACCATTAACTAGTTATGTGATCTTGAAAAATATCATTAAACCCTCTGGGCTATGGAATATTAGCCTGAAAATGTAGACAACTGGACTAGAAAGAATCTCCTTTTACCACTCAATTCCTATGGTTCTAAACAATAAAAGCAACCAATTCTAACCATGAATTATAATTCCCAACACATTCACACTTAGCATTTACAACATGGAAATACTACAGGAGAAAATATATTGCTAAGATTTTATCTCAGAATACATATAAACTGATAAACTATGCAAGAGGCCAAAGCATATGCATAAAACATTCACAATTCAAAATAACGTGTGTCAAATGTGTATAAAGAACAATTTTAATACTGAGCATTTCTCTGGAACTAGCTAATATAAAGGAAAAACTGCACTGGACCAGTTAAACAAGCAAGGAAGACTTATTTCAGACTATTGCAATAGGAGAGATTGAATTCAGTGTCACTGAAACAAAAGGCTGGAAGGGAGGGTTTTTAAATGCTGGAGTAAATCAATAGGAAAATACCAGAGAATATTAGGGGAGGAGGCTGGTTAGAGAGAAAGGCCATCTATGTTTGCAACCAGGTGCCCCTCAGAGTTGACTCCTACCCCCTCTAGAGACTGGGAGATAGCACTGTCTCTTTAGATAATTTTATTGCAAGGGATGGATTTCAGGTCCTGGAGAAAGACACTGTAAATGTGAGAAGATTTATATCTCAAAGAAGTGGAAAAAAAGTTACTATTCCAATTTTTCTAAAGTAAATGATTAAAGAACTGTGGGTATTAAGTTGCAGTCAGGAGCAAGAAGTTCAGGTGTGCTTCTGGGCAGTAGGGAAACTTCAGGTAACAGTAATGAATTGTACATTTTAAAAAGCTAGAAGAAAGAATTTGAGGTTTTCACCCAAAAAAAAAAAAATGAACATTTAAGTAAATTACATGATTAACCCAATTTAAACATTATATAAGGTATACAAGTAAACATTATATAGTACTCCCTTAATAGGTGCAATTTTTATGTCCTTATGTATCAATTTAAAATAAACTTAAATTTTTACAAAAAAAGAGAGAAGAAAGGAGAGGTCAGGGGTTTTAGACAGGAAGAAGCCCACCTAAAATTTTGTTAAGCCTGGGGTATCATTATGCCTTTGTCACTCTGTGACTGTTTCAATTCCATCTTGACATTGTGTCAGAAATTCCCACAGCTGAGTGATTTTCTCATTTCTTGGTGTTTAGGCTGGTGAACTATGAACTATGATAATTCAATTTTAGATCACACGTTTTTGGTCACATTTTAACTTTTACAAAACTGGAATATATCTTCTAATCAATGTTTTATAACTGCTATTGGCTGAGTGGCAGTGGTGACATATCAAATGGTATAACTTTTCAGTCTTCAAAAAGACTATACAAAAAGCTGGTCAAGATGGCATCCACCCCACCATCAGTGACTCTGGGAAGTTCCTGAGAATCACCTCACGCTGCAGGACAGCACCTGGATTCCCACAGTAGGACAAAGCTCCCAGTGTGGGGGAACATTATCCTCTGCGAATTTTTTAACTCCAAAGGAATAGTGTGGTCCATTAACGAATATAAAGGGGAGCTTAGTGGAGCCCGTGGCACTCCTGGGGGGAGGGAAGCTACTCCAGAGGGGAGGAAACAGAGCAAGAGAGCGAGTTTCCTAACCAAGTACCCTAACCCAGCCAGCTGCAAACTCCCTGATCTGATGGCTCTTCATTTACATTATCTTGCATAAAGTGCTTGGAATTAATTGTTCATATTAGTGAACTTGCAGCTGTTTGTGCAAGCAGCCGCCACCATTGTGACATTTACCTGAGGGCAGGGTTGGTTGCTCAGCAAAAAAACAGTTTTGGGCCCTCAGAAAACACGGCCAGAAAACACGGCCAGGAAACCAGAATCTATCACCCCAAGATTGGGCCCTTTCCCAAAGGGTTGGTGTGGTGCTGGGAGTTCCCTCTCCACCTCCGGTCGCTGCCCAGGGAGCAGGGGAAGGAGAGGATTCCGCACAAGATCTCTAACTCAATCACTGCGGACAATAATTCTCCACCCATACCCAAGGGTTTCAAGAGCTGATTTGAAAGTCTTTTAACATAAGAGCTTGCATCAGCATGGGAGCGCGGGGTGCGGCGGGTCGCCCAGCAGCGATTTGGGGCCTCAGTCCCCGTGATCAGAAAGAGGAGTTACCCCCCCACACAACTGGACATCTGCCCTGGGGGCTGCATGGAACTGCTGTTCACCTCTCTAGCTCACAAACCTCTCCAGTGGTGACCTTCTGCCCTTTTGCCGCCCCTCTTCTCGCCCAAATAGGAGGAGCCTGTGAACTGAACTCACTCCAGCAGGGCCCATCTCTCTAAAGGGGATCCTCTGCCTCAGCCTCTGCTTGAAATCTGCCTCAGGAAGCTTTGAATATATGGGGCAGCACAGGCATCTCCTTAGCATCTGAGCTCCTTGCATACCCAAGGCTTCATAGGCCTTGACCTCTCCAGATGGGCACCCCCTAGTGCTTGCAACTGAGAATCACATAAGCACTGGCACGATCTGGACCATATTTTGTGGGTTTCAGTCAACCCCACAAAGCAGCACTTGAGACTTCTGAAGATCACAAGACACGCAGAGTGGGTCACCAGTGATCCTGAGGAAGCAGGTCTCAGGCTGTCCACTCTCCTTGGATCAGTCAGAGACCCACACATCTACACTAGGATTAACTCAATCGTCTACAACTTTTGAGCCCCAGATCCAAGAAATTTTTAGAGTGTGGATAGGCAGAAAGCAATTATTTCAGGATTATAGCCCAGGGAGAGCTGAATACCCCTTTGCAAGAGAAAATTTTGAGGAGTTCCTCTATGTAAAACCAGGCCACCGGACTCAACCAAACTGTTCTCCCCCAACAAGCTCAACTCCGAAGAATCCCCAGCTTGATGACAGATTTGAATGCATCCCCCAATGGTACATACTCACTCACCTAGAGGGCAGAAAAACTCAAAACTTCACCAACTAGTTTTGGTTTTTTGTTTACCTCTTGGTTTTGGTTGTTTTTTTTTTTTTTTTCATTTATTTTAAAAAACGGAATCTGGCTGGAATATAACATTTTTGAATTTTTAACATTATTGTGGGATTTTTTTCTTTTTTCTTTTTCTTTTCTCCTTTCTTGCATTACAAATAATACTGAATTTGGTGTTGGTGGATGTAAATATTTATACATGTGTATGTATTGGCGATTGGCTCTTACTTTCTCTATGTCTTCTTGAACCCTACTGCTATCCCTATAACATTGGGTTCCTATCAGGAAAACATTTCATGATAGCAAAATAGCCTCAGCCTCTGGTGAGTGAAGATAACCACACCCCATACTAACCTCTTCCTCCCCTGTACTCTGGTAATCCCTAAATATAAGCATCTTTCTCTCACTCTCACCCCAAGTCTTTACCCTACCTGCACCCCATTTCTATGTTTTCCTAAGTCCTACTAGAATAACCTATTCCCCCCTAATCCCTGGTTCCCCTTCACTCTAAGGCAGATGTGATTTTATACCTCTCCAATTAACCTCCTTGATTTCTAGTCATTCCTTCTCCCCAATTTCAGAGACAGCTACTACCTGAAGACATAGACACGCTGCAAAATGGGTACTTGCTTGTTATCATAATATACAGTGAGAGTTCTCTCAAAGAAAGCTGCTACTATTGGTGCTAATCATTAGGTCATCTGTTTTATTTGAAACGGACGAGTATTTGCACCTATAGCCTCTCAATTTCTAACAGAATGATCTGACATCTTTAGGTCTGAATTGACCAAATAACTCTCCATAACAATGAAGCAAAGCCATAAGAATCTCCAATTACTCCACCAAAAGTAGCAAGGTTGAAATAAAAGACAAGCTCTCTGTCTCAGAAAATGAGGAAAAGGGGAAATAATTCTCCTCAAACCCAGAGCTCACCACACACAGACCTCATAGCCGGGGCCCTAGATGAAAACCAAAGACATTGTATCAACATTATGATTAGTAATGCAATTAAAGAGTTGAGAGAGGAAATAAGGAAAGAGATCAAAGAGCATTTCAAGAGATGAGAGAAAAATTCTACAGAGATATTAACGATCAATTCCAGGAGATGAAAGATCAGCTGTACAAGGATATTGACATTCTGAAAAGAGATGTAGCAGAGCTATCAGGATTGAAAAACATGGTTAACCAATTCAAATCTTCACTGGAAGACACCAACATCAGAGTAAACTCCACTGAAAATAGAACTTCAGCGCTTGAAGAACGAGGATCGCCTAAACAATGTAGAAATCAAAGAAGAAAAACAAGATAAACAGCTTATTTTACATAATCAGAACTTCCAAGTAATATTTGATGAGATGAGGCATAATAATCTGAGAAACATTGGCCTGGAGGAAAACTCCAAACAGCAAACAAGAGGCTTCAAGAATCTTTTAAGCGAAATCATAAGTGAGAACTTCCCTCATTTTACTATTGATCTGGAATACCACATCCAAGATGCTTATAGAACACCAAATAGACCTAATCAATGGAGAAACTCACCAAGATATGTCATTTACAAATTGAATAACAGAGAAATTAAAGAGAGAATTCTAAAAGCTGCTAGAGGAAAGCCCCAAATCACATTCAGAGGCAAAACAATTTGGATCACTATGGATTTTTCAGAACAAACAATGAAGGCCAGAAGAGCTTGGAACAATATCTTTCAAGTATTAAAAAATAACAACTTACACCCAAAGATAATATACCCTGCAAAACTCAGGTTCAAATGTGACGGGGAAATTAAATACTTCAATGATAAACTCAAGCTAAAAAGATACATGAACACAGATCCTACACTACAGAATATTCTCAAAGATGTACTCCATTCAGAAGAAAATGCCAATGATATCCTAAATACTTAAACAAGGGGGAGTCAATAATCATATGATACACAAGATGACTTCTAAGTTGACTCAAAATTCTGTAATTCATTCAAAGTCAGAGACTCAGCCTCCCTTATCTATTCTAACTTTGAATGTGAATGGTCTCAATGCCCCAATTAAAAGACACAAACTGGTCCACTGAATCGAAAAACAAAATCCAACAATATGTTGCCTACAACAGACACTTTTGACACTCAAAAACAGACACAGGCTGAAAGTGAAAAGATGGTAAAATGTCTACTAGGCCTGCAGCCCAAAAAAGCAAGCTGGTGTGGCGATTCAAATTTCCGATAAAATCAATTTTCCTACTGAAACTAGGCAGAAAGGACAAAGAGGATCACTTTATCATACCTAAAGGGACAGTCCAGCAACAAGATATAACATTAATTAAAATTTATGCCCCCAATTACAACCCCCCAAATATATGGAAACAATACTTAATGACATTAATCCCCTCATTGATCTCAACACAATAATTCTGGTGGAATTCAACACACCACTATCAACTCTAGACAGATCATCAAAAAAATAAAATAAAAAATAAAGATGTCTCCAATCTAAACACCTCTATCAATCAATCAGGCTTAATAGACATCTACAGAATATTCCATCCTAAGACAGCTGAATTCTTCTCAGCGGCTCATGGATTCTTCTCTAAAATACAACACATCCTAGTTCACTGGGATAAGTTTAACAAATATAAAAAGTGGATATAATCCCAAGTATTCTGTCAGATCATAATGCTATGATCTTAGCAATCAACAAGAGAAACAACAGAAACTATTCAAATACTTGGAAATTGAATAGCTACCTCTTAAACAAAGGATGGGTAAAAGAAGAAATGAGAGCAGAAATTAAGTTCTTGGAATTGAACGAGAATGAGGAAACAACATACCAAAACTGCTGGGACAGTATGAAGGTATTCTTAAGAGGTAAATTTATAGCACTGAGTGCATACATCAAAAATCTAGAAAGAGACCAGATAAATAGCCTTATGCTTCAACTTAAACGACTACAAAAGGAGGAAGAGTCCAACCCCAAATCTAACAGAAGATAGGAAATTACCAAAATCAGAGGTCAAATCAAGGAAATTGAGAACAAAAAAGTTACACAAACTATTAACAAAACTAAAAGTTGGTTTTTTGAAAGAGTGAACAAAATCGACAGACCCCTTGCCAACCTCACTAAAAGGAAGAACAAAATGAAGCAAATCAAAGATGAAAATGGGGATATCACCACAGACTCATCCAAGATCAATAAGATTATAAGAACCTATTTTGAAAATTTATACTCTGCCAAGTTTGATAACCTGGAGGACATGGACAGGTTCTTGGACATATACGACAACCCCTATTTAACACAGGAGGACATTGAAAATCTAAACCAACCTATCACAGAAAGTGAAATTGAAGCAGCAATCAAAGCTCTTCCAAAAAAGAAAAGCCCAGGACTGGATGGATATACAGTGGAATTCTACCAAGCCTTCACAGAAGAACTAATACCGATTCTCTACAAGCTCTTCCAGGAAATTGACAGAGTTGGATCACTCCCAAACACTTTTTATGAAGCAAATATTACACTGATTCCAAAGCCCAACAAAGTCATGTCAAGGAAAGAAAACTACAGACCAATTTCCCTAATGAACATTGATGGAAAAATCATTAATAAAATTTTAGCTAATTGGATAAAAAAGCACATTAAAAAGATGACACATCATGATCAAGTGGGCTTCATTCCAGGAAAACAAGGCTGGTTCAACATACGCAAATCAAAAAATGTAATTCACCACATAAACAGAATTAAAAACAAAAATCACATAATCATCTCAATTGATGCAGAGAAGGCATTTAATAAAATTCAACACCACTTTATGCTCAAAACTTTGGAAAAAATTGGGATCAAACGAAGATACTTCAACTATGTCAGATCCATTTATGACAGACCCATAGCCAACATTATCATCAATGGAGAAAAACTGAAAGCATTTCCACTGAATTCAGGAACAAGACAAGGATGTCCACTTTCCCCACTCTTGTTCAATATAGTCCTTGAAACCCTTGCCAGAGCTATCAGGCAAGACAAGGAAATCAAATGTATACCTATAGGAAAAGAGGAAGCTAAGTTATCTCTACTCCTTGATGACATGATTCTATACCTAGAAGACCCAATAACATCGGCCAGAAAACTCCTTGAGTTTATCGGTGATTTCAGCAAAGTAGCTGGCTACAAGATCAACTCCAGTAAGTCACTAGCTTTCCTTTACTCCAACAACAAATCCACAGAAGAAGAAATCAGGAAATCTCTCCCATTCATCATCTCCTCCAAAAAAATGAAATACTTGGGCATGAACTTTACAAAGGATATTAAGGACCTTTACCAAGAAAACTGTCAAACACTAAGGAAAGAAATTATAGAAGACCTGAGTAGATGGAAAAACATTCCATGCTCATGGTTAGGCAGAATCAATATAAACAAAATGGCCATTCTACCCAAAGCCCTATACAGATTTAATGCATCCCCATCAAGATACCAATGGCATTCTTCACAGATATAGAAAAAGCAATTCTCAAGTTCATATGGAACAACAGGAGACCCAGACTAGCCAAAACATTACTCTACAGAAAGGAAGAAGTAGGGAGTATCTCAATCCCTGACCTGAAATTATATTATAGAGCTGTAGTAGCAAAAACAGCAAGGTATTGGTATCAAAACAGAACCAAAGACCAGTAGAACAGAATAGAAGATCCTGAGACAAACCCCATATCTTTAACTATTTGATATTTGATAAAGGGGGCAAAAGCATAGTGTGGAATAAAGAAAGCCTGTTCAACAAATGGTGTTGGACAAATTGGACAGCCATATGTAGACAACTGAAGCTGGATCCTTAACTTTCACCCTGCACAAAAATTAAATCTAAATGGGTCAAAGATCTGGATATTAAGCCAACAACTTTAAACTTACTAGAAAAAGAAGCAGGGTCAACATTACAGGATATAGTAGTTGGCATCGTCTTCCTCAACAAAACTCCCATGGCTCAAGCAATAATTTGAATAATAAATGAATGGTATGCAATTTAACTAAAATGTTTTGGCACAGCTAAAGATCTAGTCAATAGCATCAAGAGAGAACCTACAGAATGGGAGAAAACCTTTGCCTGCTACACCTGGGACAGAGGGCTAACATCCAGAATATACAAGGAACTAAAGAAGCTAAACACCAAAATCACAAATAATCCAATCAATAAATGGGCTAAGGAACTTGAAAGAAACTTCTCACCAGTGGAGTTCAGAAAGCCCATAAATATATGAGAAAATGCTCTACATCATTAGCTATAAGGGAAATGCAAATCAAAACTTCAATGAGATACCACCTCACTCCTGTCAGAGTGGCAAAAATGAAGAATACAAACAACAACAGATGCTGGAGGGGCTGTGGGAAAAGAGGAACACTTCTACACTGCTGGTGGGACTGCAAACTGGTTCAGCCACTATGGAAAGCAGTATGGAGAATCCTCAAAAAATTAAGGATGGAACCACCTTACGACCCAGCTATCCCACTCCTTGGTGTTTTCCCAAAAGACTTAGAATCAGCATATTATAGTGATATGGCTTCCTCAATGTTTATAGCAGCTCAATTTACTATAGATAGATTATGGAACCAATCCAGATGCCCCTCATTCAATGAGTGGGTACAAAAGCTTTGGTACATATATACAATGGAATACTACTCGGCCATTAGAGAAGATGATATTATGGCTTTTGATATCAAATGGATGGAGATGGAAAGAATTATGCTTAGTGAAGTATCCCAATCTCAGAGACTCAATGGCTGAATGGTATCTCTCACCTGTGGCAGCTAGAATACATGGGGAAGCAGTACGTTAGACGGCTAAGCTAATAATAACTTCAAATTGTATGATTCTCAACGGAACAGGGAGATGACTCCCTAGGATACTTACAGGAGTAGGGAGGGGACTGGGAGGAGGGTGTAGGAAGAACTCCTAGGAGACTGGAGAGTGGGAATATGGGGGAATCATCTCAGAAGGAGAGCTCTGTCCTCCACTAGATATCCATTTAACTCAGGAGTTCTTCTGGGGGAAACAGCAACAGGGGGAACCCAAGCTGGGCATCCATGATATGGCATTAGCCCTGGATAACTAAGTATATATACATTGGTTCTTAAATGTTTAATAATGTTTCCCCTTCAATTGTATCTCTATATCCATCTAATAAAAAAAAAAAAAAAAGACTACGCAAGGGGGCCAGAGTGGTGGCTTGGCGCTTGCCCAGCATGCACAAGTACATGGGTTCAAACCCCAGCACCCACA
>PVKS010020035.1:0-11029 GCA_004027875.1 Aplodontia rufa | reverse complement strand
AATAATGTTTCAGACTCCCTACTTTCTTGAAAAGCTGGAGTCATATTCTTTACAGACATTGATGAAACTGCTACATCTAGTTATTGACACATAAGCAGAAGGCACATGCCTCTCCTTTGCCAGGAAATAAAGGCAGAGAATATTAGCAATACCACTGAAAAGACAAGGTGTACATCAAACCCATAAAAGGGTGCTGTGAGCAGCTGTTGATATTCTTTCTTTTCTTTTGTAATAGAATCAGTTTTATTTAGTTTTTCACGTGGCTTTTGTTCCTCCAACACTTTGTTGTGTACATGGTGCTTGGGTACAAAACTGTGTCCTCACACATGCCAGGCAAGCGCTGTAACTGCTGAGCCACCGCTCCAGCCTTATTTCTTTCTAATGTTGCATTAAAATAATTTGATATAACTTAGAATCAATGGAGTCTTAAATTTAAGAAAATACAGTGGCTTCTCTAAACTTTGACTGCTAAGCCTAAACTACATGGGCTGGTCCATTATGTTTGCTCCTCAAAGCAAGATTATTATATCTTTACCTGCTTTTAACAAAAGATGATTTAAGTGGCTGAAGAGAAGATCCTATTTGGAGCAACATTCTGAGAAGGACAAACCATTTTTGCAATTTTTTAACAATATTAATGCCTTCTTAACCTAGCCCCCTTTTAAATTTTACCTTAAACAGAATTTGTACCTGTGTGTTGCTATGTCCAATATGGAAAAATCCCTGCCTCTGCTCATGTGCACTTCGGTGAGGCCAGCTCCAATTACCAGAGAGCCATCTGCATATTCAACACTCAAAGCTCAAGCATGCCTACTCCATCTTTTCATGGAAAAGAACCACTTTGTGTGGGTTAACAGTGAGTGCAAAATCACTGATTCAGCAAAGGCACAAGCAGATAATGCCTTTCGTTTCAACTTATTCCCAAAGGATAGTGGTTAAAAAGTATGCTGGATTTTCTTAAAATGATGCTCTGATTCAAGTTCAAGTGAAAGGAGTTTTTAAGTGCCTGAAGTGAGGGACCCTCAGGGAGTCATTAACAACTTCTCAGTGAGTGTCTTAAATGGTTGGGGTTGTCTTTTTCAAACAAGGTTGGAAATCCCCAAAGGTCTTAAAAAGACAGTTGCCTCATGCCCTCTGGGGAATTCTCTGCTATGGAGAGTCACAGGGACTGGCACCCTTATCCCACTCTACCATTGACCATTCATTCTCCCTTTTCCCAAAGTGGCTGCTGCACCTTTGTCTCTGTGACTCAAATCAGCAGTGGCATAGCAATGTCCCCCTGGCTGGCTTCTGAAGTCCTCATACTCTTGGAACCTGACTGTAGCTCAGGAGGAATCTGTGACATACTAGTAAAAGATCATTGTCTGTGTTCTAATCTTAGAACTCTAAAATGCTTGCTTTGTGTGCGAACTTTGAAAATAATAATAATAATCAAAGTTTAGTAGCAAGAACTCTCCATTTGAGATGAATCATTTGGGTTCAAGTCCTTTGCTTGGTCACTAACCAAGCTATCTGAACTTGTTTAGCTGTTTAGAATCTCTAGGTCTTAATTTAGTTAAGTACAAACTGAAATAGGCTACTGTAAGAAACAAACATGATTAAATCTTTTCCAAACTGTAAAAGAAACAACCAATGTTGTTTGCTACAGAATTGCAATTATAATTCTCCCTACCCTTAGATATACTACAATACTAGATATAAGAAGGTTAAATTGTATAATGGAAGTTTGCTCTTTACAAGAGAAATGGCACCCTTTATTTTTTTAAGCGAGAGGGACAATGAGAGAGAGAGAGAGAAAGAGAGAAATCAATTTTATTTAGCTTTTCATCTGGTTTTTGTTGCTCCAACACTTCATTGTGTATGTGGCGCTGGGGTTTGAACCCATGACCTTGCACATGCCAGGCAAGCGCTGTAACTGCTGAGCCACTGCTCCAGCCCGAGAAATAGCACCCTTTAAAGTGAGGATAACAGTTCATAACATCTTACAGTAGATTTCTTCAGAAGATAATTTAAGAATTATTAGAAGATTCTAAATGCATTGATCGAAGTCTTATATGTATAAAGAAATAAATGAACAAAAGTGAAAAGCGATTTTACAGAATAGAGATGTGGAGTCCACTGTTTACAATATTGTTCTCCTGCTGAGATTATTTCAGAGTTACACTTTCACCCATCTTACATCATTATTGAACACTTAGAGGACCTGGCTCCTGAGGGGCACTTAAACCATAAATGTTGTCAAAATCCTTAATGTAACCTACTCCTTCAAAAGTGTGCTTCTAGGGGTTGGGGATTTAGCTCAGGGGCAGAGTGCTTGCCTAGCACGCGCAAGGCCCCGAGTTCAATCCCCAGCCCTGAAAAAAAAGAAAAAAAAATGTGCTTCTATTCTTTGTGAAACGCTGCTATAATTTTAAGTATTGACTAACTTCAATTTATATAGGATTCTTGAATAATTTTAGGACCCTGAGATCCAGGTTATGTCTGGATTTTCTCTGCAGGACACTTCTGATTCCTAAAATAAAACTTAGGATAGGTTCACAGAGTTGATTTTCTCCAAATGGAATTACAGTACCATTAGCAGAAGGGAAATCCCTAGAGGATTGAGCACTCTGAGGAGGCATTGGTGACCAGATATACGACATCTACAAAAGGGGTTGTAACATGCAAAGTGCTGGATAATAATGACTAGCACTTTTTGGTTTTTTAATTGTGTGTTGAGCACTGTGTTAAAGTGCTTCAAATACAATATTTCACTGAAGGCTCACATGGGATTATCATAACAGTGTGAGGATAGTTGTTGGGTCAATTTCAGGCAACTGGAGGGGGCAGGGCATCAGGTAGCCCAAGTGCATGAAGGAACAACCAATCAGACGCTGACAGATAAATCCCAATGGCGTCTAGCAATCACAAGCTGATCGATGGAGTCACCAGCTAATCCCCAAGGGACAAGGTCCCCAAACTTTTCCCTGCCTACCCCAGATTATACAGTAGCTACCCAGCCGGGGCCATGTGTCCCTTCCCCTGCCCACCCTCACTCTGGCGGACTGGTGAGCCTGGCCCCGAGAGCCGATTCCTAATCTGACTCCTTTTTGAACATCCGCGCCTGAACTTACATTTGGTGCCAAAAGCTGGAAGGGTTTTTGGGCGTCCCCTACTGCAGTTGAGGTCCACCCTCTCCCACAGATGAACCAAGAAGTTCCTGCACCACTTCGTTTCCCTTCATCCGGGCCGACAAAAGTCGGGTAAGTTCCTTGCGTTTCCCTTGGCCTTTCATCTGCACCTTCTATTACAGGGATCTGCCTATAAATTGTGCACACACGCCAGATCCCCACCACCCCATTTGGGCCCCTGTGGACTGAAGAGATGTCCCAGTCCCCAGATACCCCCATTCCATTCTGCCCCAGCTGGCTGAGGAGATATCCCAACCCCCAGCTTGCCCCCACCATCCATTTCTCAGGTGAACCTGATCAGAAGTTGGGACACCTCTTTTTGTTCCTGTTCACTCTCCAGGTAATACTGAAAGTCATAGGAAACACTGAGTCTTCCTTAGACCCCAAAACTCCTTTGGGGTGTCTATATTTTAATTTTGCCAAATTAGGACTCACCCAAGACTTATGCCATAAGTGGCTGGTCTTTTACTCAACTCTGGCCTGGCCTCAGTACGTTTCAGACAATGGCTCAAAATGGCCTCCAGAAGGAACTTTTGATTTTCAAATTCTCACTGATTTGGATGATTCCTATCACCAGAGTGACAATATATCCAGGCCTTTTGGGATCTGCACTCTCATCCTTCCCTCTGTTCTATGGCCCAAGCTTTCCTCACCAGTGACAGTCCCAAACCTCTCCCCCATTGTTCTCCTGCATCTTCCTCCCTGTTTTCAGATCCACTGGAGATGCTCTCAGCTCTCAGCTCCACCCTCCTGTCCTCCCCCTCCTTATTTAAGTAAATCCTCTTCTCCTTCTCTTCCTTCTCCCCTCCCACAGCTACAATCTCTCCAACCCTTTCTCTTATCACTACGGCTCTTCCTCCTCCTCACAAACCTCCCTGTCTTCTCCTTCTCCTCCCCCAAAATGTCCCTCCATCCACTCAACTCCCTCCTCTCCTGTTAGCACCCACACATGATCCCATAAGGCCCTTGCACCACCCAATCTGGAACTCCTTTGTCCTCTCCAGGAAGTGGCTGGGACAGAGGTTATTTGCGAGTCCATGTCCCGTTCTCACTCCAGGACCTTTCCCAGATTGAAAAGTGTCTGGGGTCTTTCTCTGCTGACTCTTCTACTTACATTAAGGAATTTTAGATACCTGTCTCAGGCTTATGATCTCACCTGGCACAATTTTTATGTTATTCTTTCTTCTACCCTTACCCCAGATGAATGAACTTGCATTGAGTGAGTGGCACAAGTTCACGCTGACCAAGTCTGCCTAACGGACATAACCTTACCCACAGGTGCAACAGCAGTTCCATCAGACAAGCCCAATTGGGACTACAGGGCCAATAGGGCTGTCACAATTGCACTCACATGGTCTAATATCTCATAGTAGGCATGCAGGCAGTCTCCAATAAAGTGGTTAACTTTGATAAACTAAAGGAAATTGCCCAATATTTAGATGAGACTCCAGCCCTATTTCTTAACTGTCTTACATAGGCCCTCACCACATATACTAAACTGGACCCTGAATCTCCCTCTGGAGCTACAGTGTTAGCAACTCATTTCATTTCCCAATTGGTTCCTGATATTAGAAAGAAGCTCAATTAACCTGAGGAGGACCCTCAGACTCCTTTCCAAAATCTGATAAAAATGGCCTTCAAAGTCTATAATGCCTGAGAGGAATCTGCTGAACTGGCCAAGCAGGCTCACTTACAGAAAATGGTATCACTCCAAACCCAAGCCTTGGTAGCTGCCCTATGGCCCAC
The DNA here is from genome assembly GCA_004027875.1 of Aplodontia rufa. Classification (NCBI taxonomy): domain Eukaryota; kingdom Metazoa; phylum Chordata; class Mammalia; order Rodentia; family Aplodontiidae; genus Aplodontia; species Aplodontia rufa. The sequence goes on along the minus strand of PVKS010020035.1, from coordinate 6,113 downwards.
AGCTCCAGCAAAAGCTTCAAGGGGGAACCAGCGCTCCTCTGCACCAGGGGCTTGCTTCAAATGTGTATGCAAATGTCACTGGGTCAATAGATGCCCAAACCCACAGTCACCCTCTAAGCCATGTCCCACCTGCAAACAAGCAGGGCACTGGAAGAGTGACTGCCATGTGTCTGACCCCACCCCAGCGCCTCTCCACATGAGGGTATGACCAGCCAGGTGGTCCTGTCCCTTGAGCTGTTGGGATTCACAGAAGACTGAGACCCCCATCACCTTCACCAAGCCCAGGGTAACACTCTAGGTGGGTAAGTCCATAAGTTTTCTTGTGGACATGGGGGCTACCTATTCTATCTTGCCTGCCCACTCTGGGTCTTTGTTTCCTTCCCAGATTTCAGTTATGGGAATTGCTGGGAAACCCTCCTTCCAAAATAGAACAGCTAAACTAGCCTATACCCTGGAGGGACACCCTTTCACACACTTTTTCCTGATCATTTTCTCCTGTCCAGTTGCCCTCCTATGCAGAGACATTCTCCAACTCCTAGAGGCCACTGTACAACTCCTTCCCAGGAACGGTACTACTCACCTTCCCCTACCTCTCTTTCTTACACTCTCTAGCACCCTCACACCACCTATTTTAGCACTGTCCCAAGGCTTGGTTGACCCTCAAGTCTGAGACACCTCTTACTACAAGCCAGTCCTTATCCAACTGAATCTTCAAAGTAAATTTCCTTCACATCCCCAGTTTCCTATCTTCCATACCCACAGAGAAGGACTTAAACCCACCATAGACTGATTGCTTACTTAGGCACTCCTAATCCCTACTGATTCCCCATGTAAGACCTCCATACAGCCGGTACTCAAGCCCTCTGGAGCCTATCACTTGGTCCAGGATCTCCACCTAATTAATGAGGCAGTTATTCCCATCCATCCAGTGGTTCTAACCCTTAAGCTTTTTTTTCCTACATCCCCCCTTCTACCACTCACTTCACAGTTCTAGATCTCAAAGATATGTTCTTTTCAGTTCCTCTTCACCCTGACTCCTATTACCTCTTTGCCTTCACATGGGAGGATCCTACATCCTTTAGGCCTCAACAGCTGACATGGAAAGTTTTACCCCAAGGCTTCTGAGATAGCCCCCTCCTCTTTAGGCAAGCCCTGGCTCAGGATTTGGCTACATGTGACCTGAGGGATATCATTATCCTACAATATGTAGATGACCTTCTCTTATGTAGCTCATCCCTCAAAAACTCCCAAAGTCACACTGCCCAGCTCCTTAACTTCCTGGGATCTTGGAGATATTGGATCTCCCCAGCCAAAACCCAGCTTACTACCTCCTCAGTTACTTATTTAGGTATACTCCTCACTCCTACCTCTAAGAATCTCACACCAGACAGAACACAAGCTCTCCAGGACCTATAACTGCCTTTAATGCCAGATTATATTCTCTCCTTCCTGGGTTTGGCTAGTTGTTTTAGGGTCCCCAACTTTGCACTCTTTGCCAAACCTCTATATCAAGCAGCAAATGAGACCCCTCATGGGCCTCTCATATCCCACAATATAGAAGCAAACTCTTTTTACAAGCTCAGAGATGCTCTCACATCTTCCTCCACTCTCTCTCTCTCTCCCTAACCCTAATCATCCTTTCCATCTCTTCATGGATGAAAGATAGGGCATTGCCACTGGCTCCTTGCTCCAACTGGATCCTCCTATAGACCAGTGGCATATCTATCCAAGCAACTTGATTCTATGGTTCATGGATGGCTACCATGCCTCTGAGCACTGGCAGCAGCAGCTGAACTAAGGAAGCCCTAAAACTCACTTTACTCCAACCAACAACTGTATTCTCCACCCACCGACTCCAGGACCTCTTAAGCCATAAATCCCTTCCCCTCCTGAGCTCATCACAGATTCAAGAATTTCACCTCCTCTTCATAGAAAATCCCATAACTCTCTGCTCTTCTTCTCTCAAAGCTGCTACACTTCTCTCCCTGTCCCCACCTCCCTCAACCATCAGTCATTCTTGTCCACAGGTACTAGAAGCTCTCTGTTCACCCCATGAGGACCTCTTTGACTCCCCACTCCCCTCACTGACCTAACTATTTTTGTAGATGGCAGTTCTGTGCTGGGTCCTGATGGATGCCATAGAGTCACTTACATGGTAGTCACCCCTGCCTCAGTTCTGGAGGCCAGCTGTCTTCCAGAAGGGACCACTCCTCAAAAAGTCAAACTCTTTGCTTTCATTAGGGTCCTCATTTTATCCAAAGGCAAACAGGTTAACATCTACAAAGATTCCAAATATGCCTTCTTGATTGCTCACTCACATTTGGCTATCTGGAAGGAGTGTGGGTTTCTAACCACAAAGGGGTAACCAGTGCTCAACACCTCCCTAATTTCCAAACTCTTGGAGTCACTTCAGCTGCCATCCCAAATTGCCTCATACACAGCTGAGGACATAAAAATTTCTCAGAGCCTATAGTCATGGGTAACAATAAAGCAGACTCTACAGCATGGGGGCCAACAACAAAGTCCTCAACAGCCCCCATTCTATTCCTATCCACTATAATCAAACCTAAATATTCTCCACAGAAGTAGAAAGTCCTGATAACTCAGGATTTTCCATTTTGGGGATGATGGCTGGATCTTCCTGGGAAACCAGATTGCTCTTCCCAAACAGCAAGCTTTCAACTTGCTGATGGACATTCACAACTCTCTTCATATTGACCCCAAGCCTCTTCTGCAATTTCTTCAACCCCTCTTTTATCTCCCAGGAATGAGAACTCTTCTCCAGCAGGTCCACTCCACTTGCCCTATATGCTCCACAGTTTCTCCACAAGGGGGCACCAAATCCAAGCTCCCAACACATCAGTGAGGGGCCATCAGCCTGGTGAAGACTAGCAGATTGACTTCATCCACATGCCCAGACACAAAAGCTCCAAAGCTTACTTACTTTGGTTGATACGTTTTCAGGCTGAGTAGAAGACTTCCCTACCTCCAGGGAAACTGCAGACACCATTGCCTCCATCCTCATTGATCAGATCATTCCCAGATTTGGACTTCCTGTATCCATCCAGTCAGACAATGGTCCAGCCTTCACCTCTCAACTTGTTCAACTAGTCTCCAAAGGCCTCAATATCACCTGGAGGCGCCACATCTCCTACCGACCCCAATCTTCATATATGGTCAAAAGGGCTAGCAACATCCTCAAAAATCATCTCACTAAACTTCGTATTGAACTCAAGCTCTCCTGGCCCAATCTCCTTCCATTGTCCCTTACTCAAATTCGAGCATCCCCTAGAGCCCCCTCAGGTATCAGCCCTTTTGAGCTACTCTATGGATGCCCTTTCCTAATCAACCAAAATTTTCCTGTCACCCGTCCCCCTCTAGTATCCTATCTACCCTATATCACCCTCTTACACAAACTCTTAAGGGAATACACAGACCACTGTCTTCACGCACCATTCAAGCCTCATCTCCAGCCAGACCACAGTCCAAATTGGCCACTCTCTCTCTTCAATCAGATGACATGGTTTTACTGCAAGAATTACATCCTCAATTGCTAACGCCTCGCTGGACTGGACCCCATACAGTTATACTTATGACCCCAACAGCGGCCAAACTTTTGGGCCATTCCCCCTGGTACCATGTCTCCCACTGTAAAAAAGTGCCCTTCCTAGATACCCAACTCTGGACTTCCACCATACTGGGGCCAATCACTCAAGATCCCTCACCAACCCCATATTTCTCCTACTGCTCATTAACCTTTCCCAGGCCTCTATCCAGCTTTCAGATGGCATTTCTATGTCCAGGAGACATGGCAATAAGGTTGGAGCTCCATCTCCCATTCTCAGGTCATAGCCCAAAGGGACTCTTCCCCCACAGGATGTGACCAGGAAATCACCCTCGACCTCAAATTTAACTCTGTAACTCCCTCTGCCTCTTCCACCCCTATGTTTTGCTTACTGTCTGACCAGACTGAAGCATCCTGCAAAAGGGACCCTGACGCCTATGGAGGATACCCCCACACAAGATGTAAAAGGCATTTTGCTTGCAAAAGCAGTGCAGAGTACCTTTTCAGACTCACAATCAAAGACCCCTGGGCCCCTAAATGGGCCTCGGGGGTCAATGACAAGATCTATTCATTGTCATGAGCCAATCATCCCATATCTTCACTTAGAATCTGACAACTTTACACTTGGATGGTTATGTGAACTTGAGGAATCACCCACGAGCAGGAAAAGGAGATCCAACTCTGGCTCAATGCAGCTACTCATCCTAATGTCAAACCTTTCTCATCCAGATATGGAACTTCTCAATTTGTTCAGGGTCAAAAACATCTCAGACTGCCTTCTCTGCACAGGTTTGGACTGGACCCCCTAATCTCCATTCCTATTTAGTGCCTCCCTTAATGTTTCCTCAACACTTTAAGGGATTCCCCTCTCCACCTTTGGAGGGGGTTCCCCTTTTTCACAACTCTCCAAAGAACTTTTCTTACTGTTACACTTTCTCTACCTCGATACCTTGCAACCAAACCATACAGGTTTCTTCTTCAATGTTTGCTCCTTCAGGATTCTTTTTCTGGTGTAATAGCAACCTGACAAAAAAAAAAAAAAAACTTGAGTTCCAATATGCCCTTTGCTTTCTGTGTGCCCTCTGCTTTAGTTCCTTAGCTGACACTCTATAGTGAAGATGAATTAATCTGGCTTGTGCAGAATCCCCTCTCTAGGGCGAAGAGAACCATTTTCCTACCAGCTGTGGTCAGACTCTCCCTAGTCTTCTCACTCAGTGCCTCCAGGCTGGGGGCAGGAGGACTTGGTTATGCAGTCACTGCCACCCAGAAACTAGGACAGCAACTCCAAGAGGCAGTGGAGACATCTGCTGCCTCCTTGGCCTCCCCACAAAGACAAATAACACTATTGCCCAAGTTTTCTTGCAGAACCATGAGCACTAGATCTTCTAACTGTGGAAAAGTGGGAGCATGTCTATTCCTAAGAGAGGAATGCTGCTACTACATCAATGAAACTAGGCTAGTAGACAAAAATGTCAAAACTCAGGCATCTGAGCAAAAGGCTTAGGCAACAACAATCAAATGGCCCTTGGCCAGGATGGCTAAACTCCACTCTTGTAACCTGGCTGACTCCCATTCTTACTCCCATATTAGTGATAGGACTCCTTCTAATGATTGCTCTGTGTCTCCTCATGGTTCACCTGAAACTGCATAAGAGAGGTCGCATACAGTAACATACAACCAAATGCTCTTGCACCCTTACAGCTGCCTCCCTACCAAATCAACACCCGAACTTTCCCCTCTCCACAATGCCCCATAAACAGCAGAAAGGAGCCAGATTGAAATTGGCACCCTATATCACCAAAAAGTTCGGGATATTGGGTCAGTTTCAGGTAGCTGGAGGGGGCAGGGCATCAGGCAGGCCGCATGCACAAATGAACAACCAATCACACACTGACAGAAAAATTCCAATGGCATCTCACAATCGCAAGATGATCAATGAAGTCAACGACCAATCCCCAAGGGACAAGGTCCCCAAACTTTCTCTGGCTACCCCAGATTATAAAGTCGCTACCTAGCCAGGGCCATGTGCCCCTTCCCCTGCCTTCCCTCACTCTGGTGAACCAATGAACCTGGCCTGAGAGCCAATTCCCAATAAAAAGGCTTTGCTCAGCTGATTTTAGGTCTGACTCCTTTTGAACATCTGCACCTGAACTTACAATAGTATAATAGTGTAGTACTCTGATAGCATTATTAGCCTAGTTTTATCATAAAAAATACTGGTAAGGAACTTGGAAGGGAATTTTATTTTTTTTCCCACATTTATTAGAAGTATATTGCGATACAGGATACAGATGAGGGGGAAACATTGTCAAAACTGTAGCAATCAATGTGTATAAACCTTGATATCCAGGGGTAATGCTAACACATAGATAAGCTACTGTGGGTTTCATCTAATGCAGTTTCCCCCAGAAGAACTCATGTGTTAAATGGGTATCTAGTGTAGGAATAACATCGGCTTCTGGAATGGTTCCCCCATCTTCCCCATCACCAGACTCCTATGAGTTCTTCGTATACCCTCCCCCCTCCCCATTCCCTTCCCTCCACCTCC
>PVKS010020034.1:0-37479 GCA_004027875.1 Aplodontia rufa | reverse complement strand
CATTAGCCTTGGATAACTAAGTATATATGCATTTGTTCTTGATTGTTTGACAATGTTTCCCCCCTCAATTGTAACTCCATATTCATCTAATAAAAAAAAAAGAAATGAAATGTTTGCCTGCTTAAGACATTAGAAAAGCCATTTTAAAGATGAAGATGCTACACATTAACTGACTGTGGTGGTGCACACCTATAATCCCAGTGGCTCAGACACTGCAGCATGAGTTCACAAGTTCTGGGCCAACCTAAGCAACTTAACAAGACCATGTGTCAAAATAATAAGGGCTGGAGATATAGCTCAGTGGTAAAGCATTCCTGCACATCAAGAACTATTCAACATTTTTCACTCCACCAGCATATATATAGATTTTTAATTTTTTTAATTACCTGAAGAGACACCAAGACTTCCAAGTATCGAAGAACTAGCTTTGTCATACCCAGTGGCACATGCTTGTAATCCCAGAAACTCAAGAGGCTGAGTCAGGAGAATGGAAAATCTGAGGCTAGCCTCAACAAATTAGAGGGACCCTCAGGAACTTAGGAAGACACTGTCTCAAATTAAAAAAAAAAAAAAGACTGAGGATGGATGTAGTTTAGTGATAAAACACTCTTTGGTTCAATACTCCCCACCAAAAAAGCTATTTTTACAATCCTTTATATTTGAAATGCAATCTTTGTATTCTCTGCACATTATACACAAGCATTTCCGCATGCAGTTGCATTAATCATTTTCCTGAATTAGCATTTGTATATCCAAAATTCTGCTGCATATTGTTGGTAAGGGAAATTTGAAGAGTAACAGGACAGCTTTTGCACTTTCAAAAAATACGTGTAGGTGCATGCTTTTGTGCACCTTCTTCTCTGAAACATTTTCCCCACAAATATGCATTTATTTGTATTTAACAACTTGGTTCATTTCAATAAAGTATTTTGGCAATTATGAGGTTTATATCAACAACATATTAAGGAATTCTTTTGAGGAAAATGTTCTGATCATTGTCTAAGAGAATAATATGATGATGCACGTAGAAAAGGAATTAGTGTAAAGAATGTTACATTGCCATGGCAACTTTGCATCATTAAATTGCAAATAAATTGTTTTCATCTCTAATCCAAACAAAGCTTATAATAAACAACCAACAAGCTATGAGGAAGGTCTTTGCTTGTGCTGTGGTCTTAGTTCAACACAAAGCCATCAACAAGTCAATGCTCCAGCCCATTTCTGGCAATGGCTCCATTCTGCCAGTAGAGGGCACCATGTGCGTAGTGGGCAGAGATTATGATTAAGTACAAATGCCTCTTGGCCTTGTTTTCATTCTCTTTGAAAGAATAGCCCAGCCCGTGCGGGTGTGGGTAGAGGTCAGAGATGAGCAGTACATTGCTACATCAATTCTGTGGAACTTCAAGAATTTTTACCATACCCCTCAGCAGACATCCCCCAGAAGAGTCTGAGTTTTGCATTGGCCCAAATGGAAACACAGCGTAATTATAATCAAATGAAAGTTTTTAGTGGTTACTGTTAAAATGGACAAGAATCTGAGTTGAGCAGGGTTTTTCATATTTGTCTCAGTCCATGTAGCAAAAATCTGTCCAAAACAGTTATTAGGGGACCTGGGTTCTATTCTGTTGTATCAATTTTTGAGACACTTTGTACAAATTAAGAGGGGAAATTAAGTTCTACATACATTTAGAAGCTTTGCATAGACTTTTATTACACCTGCTCAATATAAGAATTACTTATCTTTACTTTGCTGTTACAATTGTGGGAATTTATATTTCTGCTCAGTTAAATATTCATTAAATATTTGATTTGGAAGAATATATTATAGCTTTTTGTGCATAGTAGATTTAACCACAGAAAAATTTTATTTTAACCATGCATTGTTAACATAACTCAGGTCAACCCAACTAATTTTCAATCTGGCAAAGAATAGCAACGGCTGAGGTTGTTGGAAAAATTTCCAATGCTTTGAACATTTCTTTTCTTTATTTTTTAAAGATAGAGGGACAGTGAGAGAGAAAGAGAGAACCAGTTTTATTTAGTTTTTCATGTGGTCTTTGTTGCTCCAACACTGTGTTGTGTATGTGGTGCTGGGGTTTGAACTCGCGTCCTTGTGCATGCCAGGCAAGCACCGTAACCACTGAGCCACCTCCAACCCGAACATTTCTTTCTTTTTTTAAGATTTCTTTAACGCTGTCCAAACAGCATGCAAATGCTCAGCTTTCCAGAGGCAGAATTTTATATAGAAAAAGAGATCTACCTTGTAGAATTGTTCAAAACATTAGAGACAATGTATGTGAAGTGGCTGTTTACATACTCAGTATAGGGACTTATTTTCTGCCATTTAATTTGATTAATTATTTTTGTTACTGAGGATTGAACCCAGGGACACTTTACCTCTGAGCTACATACCCAGCCCTTTTTATTTTTTCATTTTGAGACAATTTCACTACGTTGCCTAGACAGGACTTGAACTTGGATTCCTCTTGCCTCAGCCTCCCTAGTCGCTGGGATCACGGGCGAACACCACTATGCAGGGCTCAGGCTTCCTTCTCAATTCTCTTGCTCCTCATGCTTTTCAAAATGACCTTTGCTTTTGTTAGATTTGACATTAGCCAAATTAATACCGTATTTTATAAATCAGAAGCTGAGAGCTGGAGAGGGGAATTTTATAGTTCAAGATTCCCTGATGAGTTACAAAGCTAGGCTCAGAATCCAGACCTTTTCACCCCAGCCTGCTTTGTCCATTACAGCACACAGTCCTGAACTAAATGTTTAACATAAGAAAAGTAAGAATCTTGAAACAGAAACAAAATCATCGAGGGCCTGGGGATGTGCTTTAGACAGAGTGCCTGCTTAGCACACACGAAGCCTCAGGTTCAACCCCAGCAACAACAAATCATCTCTCTTAAGATTTTCTTTTCCTGTTGCAATTATAGAAAAACTTTTCTGCCTATACACATAATAAAGTCAATATTAAATCAAGTATTTATTCATTGTGAACATTTTTCTTCAAGATGATACACTGTAAAGATTTTGGAAATATGGTGTATGAGTTGGGCCTAGTGGCACACACGTGTAATCCTAGTACTTGGGAACGGGAGTAGGAGGATCACAAATTCTAGGCTAGCCTAGGCAATTTAGCAAGACCCTGTCTCAAAATAAAAATAAAAAGGGCTGGGGATGTAGTTCAGTGGTAAAGTACCCCCGGGATTTAATCCCCAGTATCCCCCCCCAAAAAAAAAAAGAAAAAGAAAAAGAAAGAAAAAGAAAAAAAAAGAAGAAAAGAAAAAAAATTAGAGTATGTATTTTTATAAAAGGTATTTAGGTGTTTTTGCAAATATATTGAGAAAACCAAAATTTTTCTGTGGTTAAATCTACTATGCACAAAAAGCTATAATATATTCTTCCAAATCAAATATTTAATGAATATTTAACTGAGCAGAAAACCTTACACTAGTTATATTCAAATAAAATACAACCTCAAAGCTTTTCTTAAGGGCTGGAGCGGTGGCTCAGCAGTTATGGCGCTTGCCTGGCATGTGCAAGTATGTGAGTTCGAACCCCAGCACCATGTACACAATGAAGTCTCAGAGCAACGAAAGCCATGTGAAAAACTAAATAAAATTGATTCTCTCTTTCTCTCTCCTTTAAAAAAAAAAAAAAGCTTTTTTGAAATTGAGATTTATTTAATCATCTCCATTTCTTTGGAAACAAACATAAAGAACTTTTTTTTCTTTTTCTTTTACCATCCCCGGTTTTGTTCTCAGATTAAGTATGCTTCAAGAGTGCATTCTGAGTAGGACATCTTTCCGAGCACCATCCCTGGCACTAGCAATGTAGGGTAAGTGTGTCCATTCATTCCCCGAGCTCCTCAGTCCAGGACAACGTAAATTCTGATCATTGAAACCATGTCAACAAGCAAAATGCCACACTTCTTGCTAGCATCTCTTTGGTAGTTCCACCAAAGTGATACAAATTTTTCTTTCCCAGAAGGTGAAGAAAATTATACTTCTAAACACCTTTACATTATCAACACAACAGTACATTTCTTTTTCTTCTTCTTCTTCTTTTTTTCTTCTTTTCTTTTCTTTTCAGCATTTTCCCTGACTTTCCTGGCAGATACCTATGAAACCCACAGAAATAAAATGTTACTGGAAGTATTCTTCATTGTCACTGCAAAAGCCAGAATGACCACTTTTCTTCTTTGCCAAAAGCAAAGAGAAACATATGGAGTTATCTCCAGGATGAATATAATTATCTGCAAACAGAGTTCAGAATGGTACCATGGCTTTCGGTGTGGTTAATGAAGAAAAGAACATAGTTTTGCAAAATAGCTCACAAGTCCTCATCTGAGAAAAATTGCAACTGTCCGTGAAGCTTTGCAAGAGAAGCTTGGTTTAAATTAAGGCAATGTGTGGTGGTTAGCCACCTACATTTAAATGTAATGGTCAAATGCTATCATCTTTCCATTCTCACATTGACAAAGATTTTAAAAGCTAACTAACTGCCTGGGACATTTGTCCTCTAATACATCATTGGCGGGGATTTAAAATGGCATTAACCATGCTGGAAAACAACTTGGCAGTGGCAAAAATTTTAAATTTCGAAATTAGTTATGACCTTTGACTCAACAATTTTGCTTTATGAATTTGCTAAGGGGCCAGAGCAATGGCTCAGTGGTAGAGTGCTTGCCTGGCATGCACAAGGACCCAGGTTTGAACCCCTGCACCACATACACAACAAAGTTTTGGAGCAACGAAAACCAAATGAAAGCTAAATAAAACTAATTTTCTCTCTCTGTCTCTCTCTCTCATATTCTTGTCCTCTCTCTTATTCTTTTCCTCTCTCTCTTTAAGGAAAAAGAAGAAAAATAAAAACCAGATGAAAAACTAAATAAAATTGATTCTGTCTCTTTAAAAATAAAAATAAAACACTTTTAAAAAAAGATTTTGCCTAAGAAAGCAATCAATTAGGGTTAAGGGAAAAGAAAGTTTATCACTCTATTACTTAAAAGAACAACAACAACAACAAAAAAAAAAAACTCTGAAGAATGCAGAATTACTTAGCAATGGGGAATTGGTTAATTACCTTGCAGTGTAAGCGTTGGGTATAATATACTACACAGTTGCTGAAAATATCATTAAGATTTAATGGTATAAGAAAGTAGTTTTAAATGACAATGAAGATTTTAAAAAGAACCAAATAAATTTTCCAGAAATAAATAAGTATACATAAATAAAATTAAAAGGTCAATAAATGGGTTTAATTCACATAGATAAACCTGAAGATTCCCAGAGAGATAAAATTGAGAACACATGTTTAGAATTTTGATAAGCACCCAGGTGTGGTGGTGCATGCCTATAATCCCAGCTACTCAGGAGGCTGAGGCAGGAGGATCACAAATTCAAGGTCAGTCTGGGTAATATAGCAAGATCCTGTCTCAAAACAACCAACAACAACGACAAAGCACACACGCACAATCCATGTAAACACACACACACACACACACACACACACGCTCTTGAGTGAGGGAGTGTTGTGTGTATTGGTGATTGAATCTAGGGCCTCACAAATGTTAAGCATGTGCCCTAGCTTTTGTTGTGGTTTACACCTATAATCCCAGCTCCTCCAGGAGGCTGAGGCAGGAGGACTGCAAGTTCATGGACAGCCTAGTCTGCTTACTGGGAATGCTGTCTCAGAACAAAAAATAAAGTGCTTGGGGTGTTGCTCAGTGGTAGAGTCTGTGCTTAGCACATGCTAAGGACCTGGGTTCAATTCCTAGCACAAATAAATACACAGGGCTGAAGTGGTAGAGTACCCCTGGGTGCAATCCCCAGTACCTCCCCACAAGACACAAAGGAATACAGAAGAACAACTTCACAGTGACTGTCTTTGAATGGTATATAAAATAATGGCATTTGTTTTCCAGTACTTTCTACGTTTTCTACAAAAAGCATGCAGGACTTAAGAAAAAAATCTCTGGGTTTCAAAGCCAGGCCTCTCTCAGTTGACTGTCCAAAAGTGACAAGGACATCTACCTAGCAGAAAGTGTGCAGCAGTGCCACGATGCGTTCAGGCCACACTTTCTGTTGCAGTTGTGTGCAAATCATTTGTCAGACCTCAAGTACACCCTTGGCTCTGGAGCTCAGCACGGAGCCTCCTTTCCTTTAGCAGCAGGCAATTCAAGGAGGAGCACCTCGGTGCGCTGGCCCAGAGCCACTGAGCCTTCCAAAACCCTGTTAGAGAAGCAGAGAGCCCAATTCCCCACTGAACAGGCAGATGGCGAAACATCCTCTTGGCTCTTGTACATGCAGTCATATTGGTGCAGGCACAGCTGAAACAGGCAAGCAAGTTCTCCCAGGCCAGGCAAAATTAGTCCTCTCTCAAGGGACTCCTGCGCCATGCCAGCTGGCACTTCCAGCAATGCCCCTAGCCTACCTCAAGGGTAGATGATGGGGAAAAGGGAGAGGGCTTAATCTGAAGCCTGTGTATCTCAATCAGTGAGGAGCTGGGTTTTGAGTACTGTGAATCCACTATGAGGAAGTGACAGTCTTTCAGGAAACAAAGACTTCCAAATGACAGCAAAGTGGAAGGAGGGCTGGTGCTCATTACTGCGCCCTTCCCTCACCCCCTTTGAATTTCAGTTCCTTATAGAAAACACTGGGACTGGGTGTGGGGAGTAGATACATGAACTGTGGAGTTACTTCCAGTCTTCAAAACCTTTATAGTGATTTACGACATGCATTATACAACATGTACTACTATCAGTAAAAATTTACTCAAAGCATATTGTAGATGACAAGGGGTCACTGCTAAACCCATTGTTCCCATCCACAGGACTTGTAGTGCACAGCGTTGATAAACTTCCAATTCCAATATGTACAGTTATCTGCTTGTTTTGGTTTAAATCTGAAATGTCCCCCATAATCCATGTGCTAAAGGTTTGGTCACCATCCTGTGGTGCTACTAGGAGATGGTGCAAACTTCAAGAGATGCACCCTAGTAGCAGGAAGTGAGGTCACTGAGGACAGGCCCTTGAAGGGGAGATTGAGACCCGGGTCCCTCTTCTCTCTCTTTTTTTACTCCCTTCCATGATGTTCTGCCTCAACATAGGCCAAAGATATGGGGCCAAGCAACCCTGAACTGAAACCATGAGCCAATATAAATCTCTCCTCCTTTTAAGTTGCTTATATCAGGTATTTTGTCATAGCAATGGAAAGCTGACTAACACACCATGACACCATTTATTTAAGATGATATTTTTTTCACAAACATATAATTTCTCTATTGCCAATAAAGCTTCTTATTTTATTTTGAGTGCAGAGGATCCAGGCCTTACTTGCTTACTAGGCAAGCACTCTAGCACTGAGCTACACCCCCAGCCTGCCAATAGAGGTTCTTATCCCACTGTCAATGAGCAATGTATGTCCTATACACTGGAAGTCAATATTAAAAGCATAAATCCAGAATCAGAGAGTCCCAGTTAAATCTGAGTTCCACCATTCCCTAACTGGTTGACCTTGGAAAAATTACTTAGATCCTCTCAGCTTCAAATTCTTTGTCTTTAAAATGGGAATAATAATAACATCTACTTCATAGACACTATTATAGGGAGTAAATGGCCTGAATCATGTCAAAAAAAGTTCTTTATAAATTATTATTACAGTTGTTCAGTTTAAACAAAACCCCAAATTGTGAAATGTTAGATTTACAGTATTTACAGAAATACTCAGTTTCATTTTAGCTATGTCATTATCCATAAGGAAATCATAATTCAGAGAGATTGAGTAGAGCCCAGAGATCGCGCAGAACTGTTTCAGGCTTTTTATATACATTTATGTCCTGTTAATTAGTTAGGAAATCTCTTTTCTGAAAAACTAATACATTTTTTTTTGTTTTGCAAACCATGTGGAAATTATTTTTACCATTTCTATCAGTTTGAACCATTTATTTGCTGTTTATTGAGATTTCACTGCCATTCCATAAAGCCTTTCCAAGAAGAGTTTGGCATTTGGGCTTAAAGAACTCAGTTGATCTTTGTTTCAGCTTCACGAAGTTCATTTGTGATTGATCGAAAGAGGCTCAGAATTTCCTCCCTGCACATATATGCTGCTCAGTCTATTTTTCCCCCTCTTGGTTTCCCTACTTATGTCTGGCTAGTCCAAAAAGTAATTTTAAGTGTGGATAAGCCAAGTTTGTATCAGTGGATCCGATCAGACAAAAATACCTGTTCTTGGAATCAAAGCTATCTATACAATAGTGCTGGGAGAGCAAGAAGAAAAAAGAAGGTGCACAGAAAGACAAGTACTAACATGATCTTATTCATACTTAAAGTTCATCTCAAAGAAGTGGAGAGTAGAATGGTGGTCACCACAGGCTGAGGAGCAAGGAGGGGAGAGTATGGATGTTACCCAATAGGCACAATGTCACAGAGAAGAAGAAATACTGTGTTCTGTTGCATAGTAGGGTGACTTTACTTAACAAAAGTGCAATGTATATTTCCAATAGCTTGAAGAAAGGATTTTGAATATTCTCACCTTAAAGAAATGATAAATGTGATAGATATGGAGTTGGAGCAGTGGCTCAGTGGTTACAGCACTTGCCTGGCATGTGCAAGTACACAGGTTCAAACCCCAGCACCACGTACACCACTAAGTGTCAGAGCAACGAAAGCCATGTGAAAAACTCAATAAAAATTGATTCTCTCTGTCTCTCTCTCTCTCACTGTCCTTCGCTCTTAAAAAAAATGTGATAGACATGCTAATTTCTCTAGTTTGATCATTTTACTATGGATATATGTATCAAGCATCATAATATAGCCCCAAAATATGTATAATTATGATGTCAGTCAAAAATAAAATAAAACTTTAAAAATTAGGAAAAAATAACATGATATGAAGAAATGGAACTAGGAGAGGTCAGACAGAAAGGGAGTTAGCATTTGTCTTATGCTTTCTTTGTGCATAGGGACTAACTCAATTCACAACATCCCAGTGAATTATATGTTGCAATAGCCCTTACAGAAAAAAAAAGTTTTAGGGTCACAAGGCAAGTTGCCTGAAGTCACACAGTCTGGAAAAGATGGGGTTGGAATCTGAACCCAGGCCTGTCTGTTTCCAAACTCTTTCCAGTAAGTCAGCTGCTCTTGCTCCAACCCATGCTGTTAATGACATTCAACTGACAGAGAATGTCTTGATGCAAAAGATGCTTTAAAAATTAGATAGATATAGTGGCACATGCCTGTAATCCCAGCAGCTCAGGAGGGTGAGGCAAGAGGATTGCAAGTTCAAAGCCAGCCTCAGCAACTTAGCAAGGACCTGGGCAACTTAGTGAGACCCTGTCTTAAAAAGCGCAGGGAGGTGAGGAAGCTGAGATGTGACTTGCTGGTTAAGTGCCCCTGGGTTCAATTCCTGGCAAAAAAAAAAAAAAAAAAAAAAAAAAAATTAATTAATTAATCAAATCAAATTAAACTAAATGGTTTCTACAAGATGATGTAGAGTCACATATTTAGAGAAAAAAAAGCCTCACTATAAAATGTGTTGAATGTCTGCTGTCACCAAAGCACCAAATTTCAATTCTCAAGACTCATCCCAAGTATTATAAGTAATATTTTAGTCTTTCCAAATATGGTTTGGTTGCATGATGAATTATGATTCTTATTTTGTCAGAAGAGAGAGTGAAACTTAGATTAAGATGAAGAAAGGAACGCAGACATTTTCTTTATAGAAAAACTTCTAATTCCAGTTTCCTTGTAATCAATTCATTTCTCATGGTCATTTTGAGAGTAAAGATCTTGTGTGCTCCTTCACCTCCCTCCCCTAGCTTTTTTTCCAAGTGTTTTTCCAGTCCACTTACAGTTCAGAACAGATGTAGATGCTGGCCTGCTCCCAGAATCTTGCTGCTAAATCATGACTCCACCATTCCCCATAGACTGAGCAGTGCTGAAGTAGAAAATAATTCAGCTCACGGCCGAATCTACTTTGCTGCCAGTCCAACTTCAGCCCCAAGGACTCAATCCTGTTTGGAGCATTTTTTATTTTTTTCATTTCCAGTTCATGCTGAGAACGTATAGGACCTCACATTTTGATGATTTATAGAGTATATCTTAAAGCCTCCCTCTCCCCCACTCCCCTAACATTGCCATTTGTCAATTCCCCAGATTTGAAGAGCAGAAAAAGCAATGAATTGTTCAGAAAACCTGAGAGACAAAACAGATCAAGAATATCTAAAACCTAGCTATTTGGCAGGCTTAAGCAGGAGGATTGCAAGTTTGAGGTCAGCCTGGGCAACTTAGCCTAGATCCTGTCTCAAGAAAAAATGTTTAAAAAGAGCTGGGGATGTATCTTAGTGGAAGATCACTTGTCTGGCATGCACAAGGCCAGGGGTTGAAATTCCCACTACTGCTAAAGAAAAAAAAAAAAAGAAGGAACATAGAGAGACTGTATAGAGTTTTTGCTCTGCAAATGAGCATGAACTCAAAGAGAAGATAAAACGGTCTTTAGAAAGTGATTGACGAGGCTCAGCAGTATCACACTTGCCTGGCGTGCATGAGAATGAGGGTTTGAACCCCAGCACCATTACACAATGAAGTGCTGGAGCAACGAAAGCCACACGAGTAACTAAATGAAGTTGATTCTCTCTTTCTCTCTCTCTCTCACTGTCCCTCTCTCTTTAAAAAAAAAAATTGACAATCACTTAAAATGCAAATAAAGTTAACGTATATGGCCCAGAAGATTAATAAGATTAAGACAGCATAACTTTGGATTACTCATGTATACTAATGTCAGCTGTATCACTTCCCCAACATGAGTAGTACAGGAAACTGTGCTGTGTTGATAAAGAGCAGATGAGCAAGCAGACAGCTGTCGGTAACTAAGCCCTTCATTACAGGAAAGCTATTCCAGAAAAAAACCTGAGCTCAAAATATTGCAACATGCAACAGCAGAAACACAAAGGGACTTTGTCACGGTTTGGATCTGGAATGTACCTCAAAGGCTCATGTGTTGGATGCTTGGTCCCCAGTGCAGCCATGATTGGAGGTGAGGATTGAGGGAGGTGACTGGATCATGGGCTCTGAACTCGTCAGTGGATTAAGCCACTGAGGGATTTATAGATGAATGGACTACCAGGAGGTGGTGGGAACTGTAGAAGGGGAAACCTAGTTGGAGGTCAGTCCTGTGGGGCATGGCCTTGGGACAATTTTTTTTGTCCCTAGTGCCTTCTCTCTCTGCTTCCTAAGGGCATGAGGCTGGCAGCTTCTGCTCCACCATGATGCTCTGCCTCACAGTGCCCCATAGCAATGGAGCCAGATGACCATGGGCTGAAACCACTGAACCCACAAGCCAAAATAAACCCTTCTTCCCTAAGTTGCTTTTCATATGTGTTTGTCATAGTGACATGTAACCAACTAACACATGACTGGAAAACATCTTCAAAACCTTCATTTGTGCTGGGTATGGTAGTGCATGGCTTCAATTCCTGTGACTTAGGTGGCTGAGGCAGGAGGAAGGCAAGTTTAAGGTTAGCCTCAGCAAATTAGCAAGGTCCTAAGCAACCAAGCAAGACTCTGTCTCAACCCAGATGTCCCTCACTAGACTCATGGATCCAAAAGCTGTGGTACATTTATACCATGGAATTTTACACAACTATTAGAAACAATGATATGGCAGCCTTTGAAGGTAAATGGATGGCTATGGAAGAAATGATGCTTAGTAAAATCAGTTTAACCCAGAGAACCAAGGGTCGAATGTCTTCACTCATCTGTGGAGGCTGGATCTAGACCCTGGCCATTGAGAAAGGTGGTCTATTATCATGTGTTAAATCCAGATAAGGTGTAATGTTATACAACCTAATACTTTTTTAGAGATATTGTGGGAAGGGGAAGGGAGGGATAAGGGTGGGTAATTGGGGGGCTCTCCTGGGGGTAAATCTGATATCCAGAATCTATTCACATTTTATATTATTTTGTTAAAAATTTGTACGGTTGTTCAATAATTTTTTAAAAAAAAGAACTGTTGTATCACCATAAGAGGGTTTCATCACAGAGGACAATGTATATTATCTCCCCTGTCTTTTATTTCAGATGTAGATTGGAATTGATTACACCTATACAGAGCTCACATGGCAGCCTGTTAACATTGGGCTCATCTTTATTATAGCAGGCATGTTATCCTTGCTTTTCATTCAGGGGGTACCTCGAAGGTGATAAAACTTAATAACAGAGGTGACTTTGACAGAAGAAGAAGAAGAAGAAGAAGGAGGAGGAGGAGGAGGAGGAGGAGGAGGAGGAGGAGGAGGAGAAGAAGAAGAAGAAGGAAAGAAAGAAAGAAAGAGAGAAAAAACAGGGGCTGGAGAGGTGGCTCAGTGGTTACTGCACTTGCTGGCACACACAAGGACAGGAGTTCAAACCCCAGCACCATGTACACAACGACATTTATAGAATCTGAAGTCTTGGACAAGGCCTTGATTAGTTAGGAGCAGCTGCATATTTTCATCTTAGATAAAACAGAAGCACCATGTGGTGTCTCTCTGGCAAAGCTGGGGGCTCAAGAACCTACCTACTTAGGTCCTTTTTTTTTACTTGCTTCAATATATTTAGGCTCCTTGAACTGTGATATCACCCAAATAAGGTGCATTGAAAGTTCATTCACCAGATATTTGTGAGCTCCTACCATAGTGTGAGACTCAGGACATAGGATATTGACCAATAAGGACAAGGGCCTTGCTGTCATGAAGCTCACACTCCAGAGTCAGACTGCTTCTGCTCCAAAGGGCACATTCTAAGCACATGCTGTATTTGTCCTTATAGAAAATACTCACTACTCACAAGTGATATTTCAGAGTGAATGTGTTTTACTACGGATACCGAGATTTTTCTTCTGCAAAAGATTCCTTCATTTTTAGCCACAAAATGTAAAGTGGTGTGTGTGTGTGTGTGTGTGTGTGTGTGCATGCATCTGTGTGTGGTGCAAGGGATTAAAACCAGGACCTAGCTCGTCCTGAGCAAACACTACCATGGAGCCATAGAGCTACAATTCTAGCACTTTTTATTTTATTCATTTATTATTATTATTTTGTGTGTATGTGTGGTACTAAAGACTGAAACCAGGGTGCTCTGCCTGGAGTTATATTCCCAGACCCCCACTTTTTAATTTTGACATAGGGCTTTCTTATGTTTCTGAGACTGACCTCAAACTTGCAATCCTCCTGCTTCAGCCTCTTGGGTATATGTGCCACGTTGCCCGGCCTAAAAATGCAGAGTTAAATAATAGGAAAAAAACAAGCAATGAAAACTTAGAACTCTGATAGAGTCATGTATTGCTACCTGCCCTAAAGTCTGTACAGAGTGAAGACGCAAGACTTCCTGGGACACACGGTCACCTGGAGTGCAGCACACTGGTCTTTGATGTACATGACACGAACACACACATCAGTTTCTGCTAATATTTGATGAACTAGCACAAATTAGCACAAAGGATTAGACCATGTAAACTGTCTCAACAGGAAGTCTTAGCAAATAAAACAGAAAATAATCCTCTTACAATGGTTGTTGGACTAAAGCACACCCACATTTATAAACGTGTAACTTAGGGCTGCCAAAAGGTAAAACAGCTGGCTTTTAAGCACAGAATTCTTGTAAAGGGAAGGTAGTTGAGGAGGACATGGGGATGAACGCTCCAGGGAACAATGAGGACTGACTGCTGGATTTCAGCACCTCATCAGTAAAGGCTTACTTCCTCCACATGGAGAAAAAGTTAGGGGAAAAAAGTACAGGGAATAGGTAGGAGTCTCTTCAGCTATGAGCAACAGAAAGCCGCAGAAAACTGGTGTCGTCCGGAGCCAGCACAATCAACAAATAAGAATGGATCTATGAAGGCAAGAGGACAGAAGTCAGGATTTCAGACTCTGGGGATGGAATAATGAGTAAGTCTCTGTTCGGATGAATTCTGAGTTTTGAAGAGGAAATAGATGCCGGGTACGGGGCACCTGCCTGTAATCCCAGCAGCCAGGGAGATTGAGGCAGGAGGATTGCAAGTTCAAGGCCAAGTTCAGTAACTTCACTAGGCCCTGTCTCAAAAAAAATAAAAAAAATAAAAAGGGCTATGGATGTAGCTCAGTGTGCAGCACCCCTCTGTTCAATCCCCAGTGTTGACCTCTCAAAAAATAAAGAAATAAAGAAGAGGAAACAGACTAACTATACTGTGTAAGAAAAGGGGACAAGAGTCAAAATGAGTAACATAGTGAGCCCAGGAGGGAGGACTGTGTAATTCAGTCAAATTGTACTGGCATTTTACCAAGGGATTATACCATGGGTATTGGAGTATAAATACAAGCTTTCCAGGTAGACAGGTAGGGAAGACTTTAGCATTCCAACTCGGAGAGTAGTGTGCGCAAAGGTGATAAACTGAAATTATGCTCTGTGGCTGAAGTTTAAACATCAGTGGGGAAAGCAGTAGAATATGAGCCTTGAGAAGCAGGTACAGCCCTTAGACATTACTCTGAGGAAAACCAGCAAAGCGTTTTGTTTTATTTAATTTCATTCTGAAAATCATTTTAAGCTTACCAAAAAATAAAAAAGTAACAATTGAAAAGATTACATAGAACAAATGCTTACATTCATTTATTGCTAACATTTCCCCCATTCATCTTTCTCCCTCTCTTCTTCTCTCTACAAATGTGTGTGTGTGTGTGTGTGTGTGTGTGTGTATGTATAATTTTTGAGCCCACTGAGAGTACATTGCATAGAACCATTGAAGTGATTTCATTAGTGTGAAAACATTTGATTTGCAACTCAGAGCAATCAGGCTGGGGAGGTAACTCAGTGGCAGAGTGCTTTGCCTAGAATGTATGAAACCCTGGATTTGATTCCCAGCACTGAAAAAAAAAAAAAGAAAAAGAAAAAAGAAAAAAATAGAAAGAAACAAAAGGAAAGAAAGAAAGAAAAAAAATCTCATGAGAGCAAAGAAACCTGCAGGAATATATGTTAGAGTTCTGGAAGTAAAATAAAGTGAGATGAAAGGAATATGGGGATAAGGAGGACAGAGAATCCTTAAGAGAGAAAAGTATTTCCAAGTGGACCTGGTACCTGAGGGACAGGAAGAACAGAGTGGAGCTCAAGTTTTGGAACTAGGTAACTGAGCAGCAGTGGCCCTGTGAAGACAAAGAATAAAGCTAACAACACAAGAACATTAATAGTTTATATGTAGAATGAATGCTAATCATATGCTAGGCATTTTCCCAAATGCTTTAGATTCATTAATTTACTCCAACAACAACCCTACAAGGTTAGTTTTCTTATTAGTTTCATTTTACAGATGTAAGAGCAAAGATGGAATCAGGTTTTTGTTTGTTTGTTTTTCTTATAGAGCTTGAAATTGAACCCATGAGTGCTCTATCACTGAGCTATATCCCCACCCCCATTCCCTTTTTAAACAGGGTCTAAGTTGCTGAGGCTGGCCTCACACTTGCCATCCTCCTGCCTCAGCCTCCGAACTTGCTGAGATTACAGGTGTTCACTCATCTGGAGTTAGTTTTTGAAACTAAAAATAATCTTCTCCTTCTTAAAAAAAAAAAGAGAGAGAGAGAAATATGGGGCCATAGATGTAGGAACTGTCCTAAAAACATTTGGAAGATTTGACCTTCATTCATATCAGGAAATAGCTTACCACTCTCCAAAATTCTAAGCTGACTTGATGTTGAATATTGCACTATTTTATAAATAATTTTATAAATCTGTAATTCTAGATATTACATACATATTGTTTTTAATTATTATGGTACACACCTCTAATCTTAACAACTTGGGAGCTCGATTTGGGAGGGTCACAAATTTGAGGCCAGCATAGGCAACTTAATGAGATTCTGTCTCAAAACTTAAAATGATAAAATTAAAAAATACCAATGATGTAACTCAGTGGTAGAGTGCCCCTGAGTTCAAACCTCAGTACGAGGAAAAGAAAAAAAATTGTTTTCACCCACACAGAAAAACAAACTAAAATACAAAAAATAGTAAGGGATGTTTTCAATCACAAATTTCTTTCAAATGATATAAAACAATTAGGCATGGAAATGACAAATCAATTTATTCCTATTTCATATTTTTCCCTATTTCATATTTAAAATAGTTTTAAATCATTGAAAAGAAAAAAAAATCAGCATCTCCCAGGCGCCCCCTTGTGGCTTGACTTCATGATTCCCAAATTTTTTGATTGCTAGAATTTACCTGGAGAACTTGTATGAGAAGTTTCCAAGGTTGCATCACAAATTATCAGGGCAGGGGAGTTGATATATATTCTTTAAAGCTCTCCAAAGTGATTTTGGTGGCCAGCCATTGAAAACCTACAGCTTAAAAAATGTTTCCTCTGAAACTTCAGAAATAAAGTTTCTAGAGGCAGAAGGAAATGTAAAAGAACACTTTGTCCTGTTGTTTCATTTTACTTGTGAAGAAACTAAAACCTAAAACACAGTGGCTGCCCAAGGTCACAGAGAATGCAGATGTCAAAATCAAGAGCAGAATCCTACGTCTCCTGCCTGTAAATTCGGCATAATTAATTGGAACGATGTTGTCGAATCCAATCCATCTCAACATGTTTATCCCGTAGCCCACTGAGAGTTCTACTAGGTTCCCTACACCCCACATCATCTGTGACTGAACAGACCCCAGGAAAATTGCCAACAGATAATCTTTGGAGATGAACTCTTTCCTTTTTAATATTTGGCATGCCTTAAAGATTGATCTAGGAGGCCCAGGGAAATAAGCAGGAGAATGTACAGTATCCCCTACAGGACAAGCCACTAAAACAATTTGTCTCCAGGACTTGTGCATAACCGATACTGGGGAAGTGCAGAGCAGGGACCTCTCCCCACAAATATCACCGTGTGGCCACGTGGCCTGTCATTCCACATTAAACTTTTGTTCCTTTGGGTCTGGACCTTTGAAAGTGCATCTGAAAGCACAACTTCCCTGAGGGAGGAGGGGAAAGTATAAAAGGAACAAACCACTTTCCAGGCTGCCTCTAGGCCAAGATTAGTTACCAACTGCAGAAAAGGGGAGTGAGGCCTGGGCCAGGTGTCGAATGAGGAATGGAATTTGCAAAGCAGGGAAGCCCTGCTGACAACATGTGCCTGCCTCATCCCTCCCCCGACCATAACTGCATGCTTCTGAGATTGCTTTGAGTCCTTTGCCTCTGATTTCTCTTTGCGTGTTCGTACTCAGGCACACCTGGAGTTATTAGAGTTAGCACTTGCCTAGCATGCAAAGGCCCTGAGTTTGATCCCTAGGACCACAAAAAGTAAAAATAAAAAAAGAAGAAGTTCTAAGTTTATCTAAAACCTTGTTTTCTTTAAGTTAGGTCAGTGGCATGGGTATCCCCCAGGAGGTTGTTCAAACTACAGAAACTTGGGGCCCCACCCTGGACCTATTGAAGCTGAACTTTTTTTTTTCTTTCTTTCTTTCTTTCTTTCTTTCTTTCTCTTTCTCTTTCTTTCTTTCTTTCTTTCTTTCTTTCTTCTTCCTTTTTTTTTTTAAGAGAGGAAAGAGTAAGGGAGAGTTAATATTTTTTTTTCAATCTAGTTTTGTTTTTCCTCCACTTAGTTGTGTATATGGTACTGGCGATGGAACCAGGGTCCTCACACATGCCAGGCCTCTGCAGCCCCAGAACTGTCATTTTAATAAGATCCCCAAGTAGTTCATATGCACATTAAGGTTTTTAGAAACACTGTTCTAAAATACAAATTTCAGAACCCTATGGATATGTGAGAAACTAAAGTTTACCTAGGAAAGTTCTGATTTTTCTCCATTGTATTGAAATCTAGGATCTCATGAAACATCTCCATGGGTCCAAGTAACACGGTTGCTGAATATATAAGCATTTCAAGGTTGAGGATTATATCAGAACTGGGTTTCCTTCTCTTTCTTCCAAACACACACTTAATTTCATGTATGGTACAACATTTATTTCCAGACACAATCACAGAGAACTGTATAGCAAATAGTTCAAGCATTGTCATTTACAGTAGAGTATTTAAGAAGCCATTGCACTCAGTGTGTAATGAGTTATATGGACTTCAACAAATTTCTAGGTTTCTTGAATATAGTCACTACAGCAATAAGAGAGAGACAACATTGCCAGGCATGGTGGTATATGCCTGAATCACAGCTCTTCAAGAGGCTGAGGCAGGACGTTTGCAAGTTCAAGTCAGCCTGGGCAACTTAGAATCTGTCTCAAAATTAAATTTAAAAAGCTGGAAATGCAGTTCATTGCTTGCCTGGCATGTTGAGGGCTCTGGATTCAGTCTCTAGTGCTGGGTTCTATTTGCCTTGTGTATTTTTCAAGCATGTTAAAGGATCAAAAGAATGTCCAGTGTCTGGAAACTGTGCTGCTTGCTACTGAATAGTTTAAATCAGAACTGTGACATCAGGAGCACCATTTCTCGCAACACATTCTGTATATCCTCACTGCCTCGGCTTTTTTTTTTTTTTTTTTTAAGAGAGAAGGACAGTGTAAGAGAGAGACAGAGAACCAATTTTTTTATTGAGTTTTTCACATGGCTTTCATTGCTCTGACACTTAGTTGTGTACGTGGGTGCTGGGGTTTGAACCCGTGTACTTGTACATGCTGGGACAGTGCCGTAACCACCGAGCCACCGCTCCAGCCTCCACTGCCTCAGCTCTTGACCAATATAATATTTTTGCCTAAACTGTGACTTCTTTTTGGTGATCCCCACCTCTACTGCCCTTCAAAAATCATTTGACCTGAAACTAGAGAGATTTTTATAAAAGTACAGTTTTGCGCGCAAAATTCGCATGCCTCTAGTAACACATAATCTAGGGCAATCATAGATATGTAGTAGGGCAGGGGGATAGAGTAGGTCGGGGAGAGGAGAGGGAGGGAGAACAGGGAAGGCTCTAGCAGGTAATTCTGGTTTAAGTGTATATGCATATCGTATTGTTATTCTAAATGCATTTATGATTGTTCAATAATGCAATTCCTTAATAAAATAAAATATATTAAAACAAAACAAATTTGCATGCCTCAAACTGCTTAATGACTTTCTAAGAAGGGCCCTTAAGGAAAGTCCCACATCCTTCCAATGACTCATTCTGCCCTCAGATGGGGCCACCACCTTCTCTACAGTTTCTTTTCTTGCCACTCTGTAGTTATATATATGTTGAAAATTAGGACCCAGACAACTTCATCAGGAAAAAATATCTATCTCCCACTGTCTGTTTAACCCTTCCTGTGACTGTTTCTTTGACACTTGTATGAAAATGCCAGGACTTTCACTGACTTCTTTGTTCCTTTACGGGTAATAGAAAATATTATAGTCAGACTGGAGATGTAGCTCAGTGGCGGAGCCCTTGCCTAGCACACTCAAGGCCCTGGATTTAATCCCCAGCACCACACACTCATGTACACACACACACAAGAAAGAAAAAGGGAAAAAAATGTATTATAGTCACATCAAGTGTCAAGCACATATTCAGTTCCATATTTTAAAATATCTAGTCCCATATAACTTGACTTCAAATTAAACCGTGGCCCTCCCCACACTGGGGCCTGATGCCTGTGGAGGAGAAGGTGGCTCATGGCCTCTTCTCTTTTTCTCCAACTTGTGCTCCCTTCTTCCTCAACCCTGTCCATCAGTTAAAATCTGGTTTCCGGATCCACCAGGGGGTTTTAGGAGAGGAAGGGAAAAGAGGTAGGGAGAGGATTCTTTCTTGGCTGATATTACCATAAGGTGTCACAACCAATATATAAGTTAAGCTGCTCCCACAGCTGGCTCTCCTGACTGCATCTGGAGACAATTCCAGTCATTTTCCTGTAGACTTTTTTTTGGGGGGGGGTCCCCCCAGGTTTTTTATTGGTGCATTATAATTATCCATAATGGTAGGATTTGTTAATATATATTCATACATGCACATGATATAACAATATAATCTGGGCAATATCATTCCTCTGTATGTCCCCTTTCCCTCCCCTCCTTCCTTCCCTGGTTTCTTTTTTTTTTTTCAAATTTATTAGAAGTATATAGTGATACAGGATACAATTGAGGGGGAAACATTATCAAAACGAAAGCAGTCAATGTATATAAACTTTGTTATCCAGGGGTCATGCCAAAGCATAGATAAACCACCATGGGTTTCACCTGTTGCAGTTTCCCCCAGAAGAACTCAGAAGCTGATGTCATTCCTCCACGAGCTACCCTGGTTCCTTTAAAACATGACTTGACATCAATCTACGGTGTTCCCTGAACTTCTCCTGACACTTGCCAAATTCTCTGACTGTTCTAACTGAAGTTCTCCTCTCTTGTCCGGAATGGCAGTACCCGCTCCCCTGTACCCTGGAGAGTTTGGAGGGAACAGTTCTCTCTCCCAAATATCGTCTCCACAGGTCTTTCCTACATCTCCGCTAGCTCAACCTTTTTACATCCGTAAGTGGCTAAGGAATTCCAGTCTATCTAGTTTCTGGATACTGTGAAACACCATGGGGTAGTCTGTCTTGAAACTCTTCAGTTTCTGATCTCCCCCTTACCTAAAGGTCAATAAAAGTTTGCACTTAACATTGTGTTGCATGAGATTTCTGTTGGTTTCTCAAACACATCACATTGTCACTGACTTCTGGGTTTTCAATCATGGTGCTTCCTCTTAGTAGAACCCCCAGTCCTCTTTATGTGGCTTGTTGTTACTCCTGCATCTCCAAGGCCTTATCCACATTTCAGGCAGAAAAGTATTGAGAGAGTGAAACGTGTAGGTCAAAGATAGGAATTGGAATTTATTTTATACATGAGAAAATAAGAAAACCCAGTACACATATGAAAAATACTCAACCTGATAAATGATGCAGGAATTACAAATTAAAACCATGAAACAGTATTTTTTTACCTACTGAACTGGCTAACATAAAAAGCTGTGACAAGGTCAAATGTTGGGAGCATAAAGGCTTAACCATGGCTGGTAGCAGGATAAACTGGTCTAAGCTCTTTAGGAAAGAACCTGTCATTACCTTGTTAAGGAAAATATGTGTGTACGCTATGATCCAGGATTCATTTCTACCATATTTATACATTATTTCTACCACATACCTAGAGAAACATTTATATACCAGAAATATTGACACACTCCTGTAATCCCAGTGATTTGGAAGACAGAGGCAGCATCTTAGTGAGACCCTATCTCAGAACAAAAAATAAAAATGAGCTGGGGATGGAGCTCAGTGATACAGCACTCCTGGGTTCTAGCCTCAATATCGAAAGGAAAAAAAAGAGATGCAGTGAAGAAATGATACATGTAACTGAGTGATGGACACATGATTGCTTATTATAGTCTTTATAATTTATATTTTATACATACTTTATAAATGACATTAATAAATGATTATGTATATATATAATATTTGATAAAACAAAAAAAGCAGAGGTTTAGTGATTCCTCCTTCATAATAAAATTTCGCTGTCAATCATCTATGTTAGCTTAAGGTGTTCAAAAAGGTTTATCATTCTTTGAGCCCCAATTCTGAAGAGTCATTTTGCCCATACACTAAATCTGGTAGTAGATAGTTGGGGGAAGTAGAAGAATTATGTTCCGATGCTGACGCTGCTGCTGTTTACCAGCGGTTCACTCTTAAGTGCTGGCCTGGCTGGGCATGGTGGCACATGCTTGTAATTCCATTGACTCGGGGAGGATGAGGCAGGAGAATTACAGGTTCCAGGTGAGCCGGGGCTATTAAGTAAGACCCTGTTTGGGAAAAAAAGTCAGGGAACATAGCTCAGTGGTGGAGTGCCCCATATTCAATACCCAGTACCTCCCCCTCAAAGGTGTTTGCCTCTGTTTTCTTTTCTACACAATGGAACTATTAACTCTACCTAACAGGATTTGCTATAAGGATTAAATGAGATAAGTGTGCCAAGTTCTTGGGACACAGTGCTAAGAACATACTAACTTCTTTCCACATCATGAAAGAAGTAGTTAATGAGTGTTTAAAAAGGCAAATAACAATTGCCATTAGTTACAGATGAAATTTAAGCCTGTGCATTATTTTAGTCTGCTCATTACTTTGGACAGATATTCATGGAGTGGCTACTGTGTACCACATATTTTGATAATAGATTGGTAGCTTTAAACTCACAGATGAAAAATGATGTCTCTTCCAACATCAGGGCTAGACCTAATGGAGACGTGTCTGACCCATGCCAGGCACTAACTACATAAGAATGGAGTTGCAAAGACTTAGGCTCTGGGCAAGGGAAATGTTAAATAAGTAATGACAATGTGATCCTTGGCGCCAGCCTGGTACTTAAGACCATTCATACTCTGTCATCGCTGAGTCATTATTAAGCTGGGGGAAACATGAGTTCCTGAAGCTACCTGGAGGGCTGGTTATGTCATCTCTGGTTGAAATGGATCCTGAAATATATGTCGTCACCTGGGTGAGAAGGGAAAGGTTTTAACTCCTGGGAAGTGAGATAGTATTTTGTTCCAGTTTACAAAAAAAAGATCTATTAATCCATCAGACTGCATTTCCAGAAACCATCTGCTGAATGACTTAAGGCAGGGCTAAGGAAGCAGAATGCATATTTTTAATTGATTTTTATCTTTCTTTGAGCTGAGCTCCAAGCTGCCTAATAAATTTTTAAATTCCCAAAGAGCTAGTTGCATTCAGAGTGACTTCAAAAAGATGTTCTAATTTGAGATGTCATAGGCATCACAGCCATAAATCATCCCAAACAAAACTGCTGCTTTGACTAATTGTGGGCTACGTGAAAGGATGTCCTTTCGTCCTTCTCATCTGCTTTCTCTTTCTTCCCTTTATCGGGTGTCAGTTCTCAAAATTATAGGAATCCAATCTATCCTCCTATTAATAATTCATAAGCTAGATCACAGAAGTACCATAGGGCTTCGGAATTGTTGATGAGCTCAGAGTTGCTGCCTTCATTGCCCAAGGTTGTACATCTTAGTTCAGGGGTTCTCAAACGGCAATGTGCATCAGCATCACCTGGAGGATTTGTTAAAAAACAGATTGCCAGGCTCTATCCCTGGAGTTTATGGTCCAGCATACATTGGGTGGAGCCTGAGACTTCACATTTCTAATAAGTTTCCGAGTATTACTTATGCTTCTGGTCCGGTCCAGGTCCAAAAACAACATGCTGAGAAACAGCTGTCCTAGTTGATTGTAGGACAAGGTATGAAGGTTGACCCTTAAGTAATTCAGTACTTTTCTTCCAGCGGGCTGTTCTCTAGGGAATAATTGTCATCACTGTTGCTGTTTGTTTGTTTTTGCAGTGCTGGGGATTGAACCCAGGACCTCCTGAATGCTAGGAAAGCACTCTACCATTGAGCTACATCTCCAACCCCTCAGAACCTGGTCTTCATACGTTTTTTCTTTTTTTTTCCAATACTATAAATTGAATCCAGCGGCACCCTACCAGTGGGTGACATCCTCAGCCCTTTTCATTTTTTATTTTGAGACAGAGTCTTGCTAAGTTGCTCAGGCTGGCTTTGAACTTGCCATTCCCCTGCCTCAACTTCCTGAGTCACTGGGATTACAGGTGTGCGTCAGCATGCATATTTTGTTTTGTATTAAATGTTCACATCGGTTGAATATTTCCAAACTAGATATTTCAAAACTAAACATTTTAGTAGTGAAAGTCCATTTATGTAGCAAGATAGACTTGTAGGTTTACGACAAGCATTTTAGAGAGCCATATTAGCTGAAATCTGTGATTTAATGTACTTTTCAAAATACCACTCCTCATCCAATCTTGGGAAACATTATTAGTGGTGCTAAAACACAAAAGTATTACTATCTAGTTTAAAGACTTCTTTTTTAAATATATACCAGGGATTGAACCCAAGGGAGCTAAACCACCAAGCCATTTTTTATCTTTTTATTTTGAGTCAGGGTCATTAAGTTGCTGAGGCTGGCTTTGAACTTGCTATCTTCCTGCGTCAGACTCCACAGCCAATGGGATTACAGGCATGTGCCACCACACCCAGCTTAGTTTAAAGACCTTAATGGACCTTGTTTTCAATTCTAGAATTGGGCAACATTTCATTGCATAAAATAGACTAAGTGCTCTTATGAGCTGAGCAGAGGAGGTTGGTTTTATGCATAGGGAAGGACTGAAAGGAGCAGAAATGAAAAATAAAAGGTGGATGGATCATTTTGAAGTTACTTTCTTCGTAAGGCAGGAACAGCCTTAAAATGAGTTAATATGGTTAATATGAATTTACTTCAGGTTACCTGTTCTGTGTAAAGATTAAAACAGAGGGACCTTCATTTTCATGCCAGTTGAAACTGGCCTTTTTGGGAAATTTGGTTGTTATCTCTCATTTCTCCTGGTTTCTTGGATGGTCAGATAACAACCTGATTTTTAGTAGGAGAGATTTCGTTTTTATTTGGAGTCTGGTCTACTGGTGCTTGGTTCAGAAGCTTAGTCCAAAATAAAGGCCTCCCTTTTTACTTTTTTTTTCCAGTTGCTTTTATTCTTTTTCCCATGTTTTTATTGGTGCTTTGTAATTGTACATAATGATGCACCTCTCATAATATGTACTTAGCAGCAGGAAGATAATTAAAAAGTTACCCTGCTCGCTTTTACTATTAAACAAAAACTTATAGGAAGTCTCCACACTTGATATTATTGTCTTCACAGTGGATTTTGAAAAAAGAATCTTCTGTTTGGTATAACAGCGTTTTGCAAAACAGGTATGGCTATTTTTGTTTGCTGCTAGAAATTATTACATTTGAGAAAGAAGAGATTAGAAGATGCAAAACCAATTTCCATATGATTAAATGTTTTAAATGCATTAATAAAATGAAAGTAAATGTTTAAAGGAACGAATAGTCAAAGGAGTCCCTCAAGCTGTACTTGGGAAACTGTTTGGGGACACAAAAAAAATTAGAATTGTTGGAGCAGCTAAAACTCTTCATCTAGTAGACAATGACCCTGGGACACAGAGATGGTCAGAGAGCTGCTAAACTGACCGAATGAGGAGGAACTCAGGATTCCTCAATCCCGGTTCAGGGCTTCTGTCTTGTGACCGTCATCATTGTCTTTTGTTTCTAGTTTGATATTTTGATGAAACCAGGAAATACAGGGCCAGCATTGAGTATTAAGACATCGTGGTATGCCCTGGTACTCTTGTTATTTGTCTTGATATGAGCCGAGTGTTTTACACCTGTTTAAAACAGTTATCCAAATAAATATTTGTTGAAGATGGTAAGACAGGGTCTGTGATAAAAGGTCTTGGGATACGGAGGCAGGAGTGGGGATTGGACTCAACTCCAACTCCTCCAAGGACAAGTAGAATTGGAGCACAAGCTGGAGGTTTGTTGCAGGCAGGCTAGGATGATGAACTACAGAGGGTTATCAGACACCAAAGGGTGGGAGGATTTTCACTAAAGATTTAGCAGAGTGGTTTGTTTTTTTTTTTGTACTGATTCAGGGCATAACTAGACAAACATTCTACCACTGAGCTATGCCCCTACTCCTTTTTATTTTTTTTATTTTCAGATTCGATCTTGCTAAGTTGTCCATGCTGCCCTCAAACTTTTGATCCCCCTGCTTCAGGTTCCCAAGTAGCTAGGATTATGGGCATGTGCCACAAAGTCCTGACCCAATTTAGCAGAGTTCTTGCTCACACTGGATTCTACAAGGACAGAGGGAAGCCCCAGACATGGCCCAGTCAAGCAGAGAACTCACAGAAGCTTGACTGTAGTTTTGGTCAAACTTTTCCACAACTAAACCAACCCTTAGCTTAGGTAAGACTAGGATCAATGGTGCATTTTATGAAGTTAGTTTGGTCCAAGGAACATAAAGCTCTCTTTCTGAAAGGAGAGATCCATTAAGTAGCTGGCTAAGCAGACAAGGAAAAGCCCTCCTCTCACAGCTGTGTAGCTGCAGTTCAAAGCTTCAGGATCAAGCCTTATTCAGTGATGCTGACATTCCCACATAGCAGGGATGTTCAGTTGCCTTGGAAGGACATGCTGATGGGTAACCGATCAGATGTGTTTGCAAGCTAAGGAGCAGGAAAGCATGCCAATCAGGAAGCCTGCGTTATCTGTCGACTTCTGGCAACCAGTAATCCTAACTGAAGGAAGGTGTTGTCCCAGGAAAAGAATGGAAAAATCCCTTTCAAAAGCCACTTTTGATGGTGGCCAAAATTTTCAATGTGTGTCCTTTCTCTGATGATTTGGAGTTCACTTTAATAGGCCTGAAAAATCTGAAAATCAATTACTGTGGAGTGATGACATAAATTATGTATGAGTAGCCATTGAATACTCAAGTATAATGAGTTTATGGAACACAAGAGAACTTTTCTTTTGTGGTGCTGTAATAGTGCTATTGTTAGGGTTAGGGCCCAGCTGATCGTTTATAGGGAGGCTTTGTATAAACTTGGAAAAGGCACCCCCTGGGTGATGCAGCTTCACGGGTACATGATTTGGCAGGCAGAGCTCAGGCTGGATCTTAGCTTCCTTTTGTCCCATTGGCTGAGTGCCTTTGTGCAGTGCACAAACTGCGCTCCCTTAAGTGGTACCTCGACTGCTATTTGAAGTGTGCGCCAGAAGCAGAGATGTGAAGAACTGAAGCACTTGCGTTGATTGTTAGACAGCACATGTGAAAAATGTAGAAGTGATTGGCTCCTTCTCTTACCCCAACACAGAGTTTGATTTCAAGGTATAAAGTGTCAATCAAGCTTAAAAGTGCCATGAAAGCAGGCAGAGCCTTCATGATAGAGAACTGAGACCTGCCTTGTTGGGCATGACTCCGAAGAAGCACAGCTGGTGGGGCTGCCCTCCAAGTCAGACAAAAACAACCCAACACCCAGGAAATTTCGATTTCTAGCTCCAGAATTGCCTCATTTTCTACCTGCTGCACTGACACCAAAAGGGGAAAGCTGTTGTGTTGGATGTGGAGTTAAAACCTTCTACCATACCCACCTAGAAGGACCAAAACTTAGGGGTGGTGGGTAATTATCAGTAAAAATTTAAGGGCTTTACCAGGTACAGTGGCACACACTTTTAATCCCAGCAACTCAGGAGGCTGAGGCAGAAATACTGCAAGTTCAAGACCAGCCTCAGCCTCAGTTTAGCTAGACCCTCAGCAATTTAGAGACCCTGTCTCAAAATAAAAAAAGGGCTGGGAATGTATTCAATCCCCAGTACCGAGAGAGAGAGAGAGAGAGAGAGAGAGAGAGAAAAGAGAGAGAAGTATATGGTTTTAAGGTCATTTCCCCACAAGGACTGCTGCTTTAGGGCCCAGTGAGGGTAGAATCACAGAATCTGACCCTGAGTCTCTAGTCCCAGGACAAAATACAATAGACACACATCATCCTATTTCTCCTGCTCAATACAGCCTTTATATTTTTATGTCTTACACAAAACAAAGATAGAGAAAAGATACATTTGACTAGGGATCTCAGAACTCAAGGAATGACATGGCAGCACTTTTCTTGCTTCACGCAGCCCAGTCTGGTTGTAGAGAAGCAGGCAGTCTGAAGTGTGAAAATGCTAACTGGTATAGACCAAAGAGCAGGGGGAGCCCTGAGAAAAGTCAGCTCTTCCTAGCTACTGGACAATGAAAGCGACAGCCTAGCAGAACAGAACATTTTTAGAAGTAATTGCTCTACTCCAGCCAAATACCATGGAAAAAAGTGTGACCCACCCAAATCACAACAGCCAAGGCTGAGTGGGCAGCCTAGGCTTATGCTCTTGGCCAGCTGTGACAACAGACCCTCTCCCCTCCCACCCCGTGGTGTCAGGAGAGGCCACATGGGGAGTTAGGACTTTTATTCCCACCTGGCGGGAATGAGTCCACCAGCTTCCCAATTTCTGCCCCAGGTGTCAGTAAAGGCACAATGTGGGAGCCAGGACTTCTACCCTGGCTCCGTAGTAGTAATGAGGTGCCCTCCCTCTCAAGGTGGTATCTCTGAGGACTGAGTGGGAGGCGAGGGTTCTACTACTACTACACCCCAGTGGTAACAACACTTCCCAGCCCCCACAACTCAGCAGAGACCTAGTGTGAAGCCTGAACTCCTACCACACAGCACCAGCAAGAATGAGATGCTTGTGCTTCTTATTAATGACGGACGTGTAAGAAAGCTGGACTTCCACATCACGTGGCAGTAACAAGGCACCACTCAAACAGAAAATTTAAATATGATCCCAAACCTCATAACAGCAGCAAAATTGCCCAAGATACAATTGAAAATCACTCATATTAAGAACGCATAAATTTGCAATTTAAATGAGAAGAAACAATCAACAGACACCAAAACTAGGATTATGAAAATGTTGGAATCATCTGACAATGATAAAACTCTCAACAAGCAACTATTACGTGCCTGAAAAAAGTGACAACCTTAGAAAATAAATAGAAGATATAAAGAGGAACCAAATGTAAATTTTAGAACTGAAAATACAATGATCAGAATCAGTGAGATCTCTCCACCAATGAGATCATTGACAGAAAGTACATATTATTCATAGGAAAAAAAAAACTCAATACACTATCCCTATCTAAATAAAATGAAAGTAGACTGGAAAAAATAAATAACCTCAGGATGTGCAGGATTATAGAAAGGGTGCAATAGTCATGTCAGCCAAGTCCCAAAAGGAGAGGGGAAAGAGGGTGGGGCTATAAAAGCATTCAAAGAAATAATTGCTAAAAATTTCCTAAATTTGGCAAAATATTTAAACTTATGGATATGAGAAGCTGAGCAAACCTCAGATAGAAGAATGTAGAACTGAGTTCTGTCAATGATAGGAGCCCTGGAACTGACATCAACTAGTGTCAGGTGAGTCCCAAAAAAACAACAAAAAAATGAAAGCATTGCTTTGTAGCATCACTGTCACAGTGTCGACCACAGCAAGTTTGGGGGCGATTGACAGCTTAGTTTCAGAGTTTACTTATTGCTATGGTTTGGATCTGGAGTGTCCTCCAAGGACTTGGGCCCCAGCCTGTGGCACTTTCAGGAGGTGGTGAACCTTGAGGTGTGGCCCAGAGGAAGGAAGCTGGATCATTGGGACCAAGCCCCTGTAGCGGATATTGGGACTTCAGCCCTTCCTGTCTCTCTCTCTCTGCTTCCCAAACTCCAGGTGGTAAGCAGTCCTCCTCCACCATGCACTCCCACCACGATGTACTGTGCTACCACAGGCCCAAAGCCACAGGCTAAGTGACCATTGGAACTGAGACAAAAGAAATCATTTTTCCTTAAAAGTAGATTATCTAGGGGCTGGAGCGGTGGCTTAGCGGTTAAGGTGCTTGCCTCGAATGCGCAAGGACCCGAGTTCAAACCCCAGTACCACGTACACAACTAAGTGTTGAAGCAACGAAGGCCACATGAAAAACTAAATAAAGCTGTTTCTCTCTTTCTCTCTCACTGTCCCTCTCTCTTTTAAAAAAAAAAAAAAGATTATCTCACAGTGATGGAAAGCTGACACACAAATATTAAGCAAATACATGGTAATATAACTCATATAATCAGTATATCACTGAAGTTGTCTGAGATGAATTTTAAGAAACTTGGTTTTCATAACTCATAACTTTTCACAATTTTCATGTACATGTGTTTTCTGGTCTCTAAGTAGTTAGGTGGCAAAGTTAAGATGCAGGTGTTTAAAAATAAGCTAATTTCCCTTTCCCTGTGGTACTGGGGATTGAACCCAGGGATGCTCTGCTACTGAACCACACTTAGCCCTTTTTATTTTGAAACAAGGTCTCACCAAGTTGCCCAGGCTGGCCTCAAATTTGTGATCCTCCTGCCACAAGCTCCTGAGCGCTGACTTTATTTTAACCAAACTAAAATCTTTTGATGAACAACGGACTATGAGAATACTCAGTGTTAAAGAGGAAACACTCTTATCTCAAAGCTACGTCTTTTCCCATGTGAGCTTTAAAAATTATGATTCATGGGGCTGGAGCATCCGCGGTTACAGTGCTTGCCTGGCATGTGCAAGTACACAAGTTCAAACCCCAGCACCACATACACAACAACGTCTTGGAGAAACAAAGGCCACATGAAAAACTAAATAAAATTGATTCTCTTTCTCTCTCTCTGTCCCTCTCTCTTAAAAAAAATGATTCATGATTATATCACCCTTATTTTAATATACATTTTGTCTCTACTATGTGCCAAGAACAAGAACGGTCCTTGCTTTTGAGGAAACTGAAAATTTGGGAGCAACATGGACATGTCATTTCTTGTACTTCCATACATGATTAGACTATTGTCACCTTTTTTGTTTTGTACCTGGGATTGAACTGAGGGGGATGTAACCACTGAGCAACATATCCAGTCCTTTTTTTTTTTTAAAGAGAGGACAGGGAGCGAGAGAGAATCAATTTTTATTGAGTTTTTCACATGGTTTTCTTTGCTCTGACACTTAGCTGTGTACATGGGTGCTGGGGTTTGAACCCGCGTACTTGCGCATGCCGGGCAAGCGCTGTAACCGCCGAGCCACCGCTCCAGCCCATCTCCAGTCTGTTTTGAAGAATGTTTTATTTTAAGACAGGATCTTGCAAAATTGCTCAAGGTCTCACTAAGTTGCTGAGACTGGCTTTGAACTTGTGATCCTCTTGCCTCAAACTCTTGAGCTGCTGGGATTACAGGTGTGCGCCACTGCGACCTGTGTCTATTGTTAGTTTCACTCTAATTTTCTTAGTAATCAGAGCTTTGGGTGTTTGAGCCTTTGGATACTGTTCTTTAATTCCACCCTACTTCTTAAACCACAGAAATCAACTAGTCATGTGATACTCCATTTAACCAGAATACTCCTAAATACTTTCAACCAGAAATGTGGTGAATTGTTAAATCTCTGAATCTTCTTTGCACATATGCTGCAGTCTGCTGGGAAGGTACCTCTTCGTTTAATTCCTCTATTTGAGATAGTCATAAAACCCAACTAGAAATTGTCTGAGCAAGAACATATTAATCTGTCAACTTTCTCTTCTCCCAAGGAAAGTACACAAATAAATAAAACATCATCCCTTATATTGATGACTATTTAGTAGATTTTTCCCTCCCATACAAACAGACTTTGCCATTTAGTATTTTCCTGGTTTCCTCCCCCACCCCACTGCACACCCCATTCGATGCCAGGAATTTGGAGAACACACTGTAATCCTCCCGTATGTTCAGTGTTTTCTCATCTAGTTCACAAGACAATCTATGAAAAAGCCTTTAGTCCTTTCCAAGACACTCTGACCTGAATCTGATAAGGCCATGGCGAAGAGTTGGATTTGAATTTGATTTTTTGGAGTCTTCTTCAGTCTCCTTGTTCTCTGAAGTCTCATTTTAAAATGCTAAGGCTTGGGCATGGCTAATTGTGTTTGAATTTTAAATATGTAATTAATATTGGACAAGATCATGAAAAGGCACTGTCCTTGCATGCCCTCTTACTCTACTTGCCAAACGACTTGAAGTTTGGCTGGCAATAGAAGGAAATGTATTCTTTTGGCACTATGGCTCCAGCACGCGTAACATGCTTGGGGGTGGGGAGTCAGTTAATTTAAATAAACAGAATCTGACTTCCCCCATCTCACCCAACACAGCTGTGTCTGAACAGATTGGATGCTGTTTAACTTCATGATGAATTAACAAATCAGTCAGTTACTTCCTGATAGCAGAGATTTCATTTTTCACCAGGAGATAGTAAGCATGAGTTATTTAGTGATTACTGTTTATTTTCATTTTCCAAGATAGAATGATATAACATCTTGGTAAAATTATCTAATGTTGACTGAGCACAGAAAATTTTGAATGGGATTCTAAAGAGGGGAAAGAGGAGGAGGAGGAAGAAAGGGAGAGATAAAGGGTAAAATCAAAATGCCAAAGGTGAAACACATGTTTTTTCCCATGTGGGAAAAAAATAAAACGGCTACGGAGAATAACATAGAATCTAAGCCAAAACGTCATAGACACAAATTACATTCCTTTAGCCGAAAAATTTTTTTTCTTATTTTCTTTTTATTAAAAAGCATCAATCTGGGGCTGGAGCAGTGGCTAGCAGTTAAGGTGCTTGCCTGACATGCGCCAGGACCAGAGTTCAAACCCCAGCACCATGTACACAACAAAGTCATGGAGCAATGAATGTCACATGAAAAACTAAATAAAACTGATTTTCTCTGTCCCTCCCTCTTAAAAAAAAAAAGCACCAATTGTTTCTCAACATACAGGTTTAGCAATTGACTAATCCAAATATAAATTAATACTTTTGCACATAACATGGAAACATGGAGAAAGAACATTTAAAAAGCCTATCTGCAGGGTCTTCTTAAATTGCTGAGGGTGGCCTGGAACTTGTCATCCTCCTGCCTCAGACTCCTGAGTCTGAGACTATAGGTGTGTACCATCTCATCATGCTAAGAATTCAGTTTCCTTATTAACCTAAAGGGAATTAGGAAGGCAAACTCTGTCCAATTTGTTTATATTTTCAATCTTCTTCCCCTTTTGTTTTCCTTAAATCTTTGATCATATTTATAACTTTTCAATCTCATTAGTTGATTCTTTCATTTCTGTCATATTTGGTCCTGTTTTTAAAGTCTTTTTCCTATTTATTCGTCAGAATTAGATACTTTTTTTCATGCCCAACAATGATTTTTGTTTTAGTTGGGTGCTGGGCATTACAATGTTACTTTCTGGACTGTTGATATTTTGTTTAAAAGGTAAGCCAGTTGTGGTAGCACATACCTATAAATGCAGCGACTCAGGAGGCTGAAGCAGAATTACAAGTTCAAGGCCAGCCTGGGCCAATAAGTAAGGTTTCGAAGCTTGTTTGAAAGCTTTATTACTTTGGATCTAGTATAACCTTTATTTTAACACCAATACAGGCTCTCTTAGACTTCCTTTGGTAGTCTCATGTTCATGCCTGCTGGCCTTGGCCTTGTGGAGTCACCCTCCACAATATACAGCCTAGAAATCTAAAAGGTCCTTGTGAAATTTTCTAGGGCTCCTTCCTGTGACATAGCATGCTCCCCTCCAGTACTTCATCCTACAAATCCTAGCCAATTTAGTCTCACCAAACAAGAATTTTTGTTTTATTCTACAGAAATTTGAGTATTCTATTTAGATTTCTTTTCCATGTCAGAGCCTAAAAAGTGCCTCTAAGTTGGGTTGCCAGATTTAGAAAAAAGAAAATAGAAAAAAATTACAAATACTTCCCAGTAAAAATTTTTGTTGTGATCTGAAATTTCTTGTATGTCTGAGATTTAACCAAATGTACTGCATTTTATCCAGCAACTTCACCTCTAGGAAGGACTCCAGGACAATTACAAGGCTCCTTTCAAATTTATCTCTTCTCTCAACATCAAAATTTTGAACATTCTGCGATCTGAATGTTGGAACACGGTTCTTACACATTTCCCACTTTTGCAGTTGTTTACAGTGGGAGGATAATTCTGTACCAGTTACTCCTTCTTGGAAGGAATGGAAGCCCATAGTGCACCTTTAAATTTAATGCAAAGTAAAGAAATGGGTCAGCTGACCCTTCCAGAATTGTTTGAGAATTATTTAGACTGTTACTTCTCCTGCCAGAGCATGCAACAGAGTAGTCGTGTGAGGTGAAGCTAAATTATAATCCGGGCACCTGCCTGCCATTCTCCGTTCGTATTTGAAGTCTCCATTTCTCTTCTGTTTTATGGTCTCCACAGGTACCTCAGTTTCATCTGTTCTGGAGAATATCCACCTTTCTGGGAAGCCACGAAGCGTCCTGAAGGTGAAGTGCATGTACCTACACATCCTGTACTTTTTAGAAAGAGCAATCCAAATATGTCCTCACCAGCTGCGAAATGTTATGAAGGCATTTTATTTACAGATAAATACAATCAATGATGGCTCTCATATCTTGGGGAACTGAAATAGTGTTTATCAAGCAACAGTTACATCCCATGGTAGAAGGAATTCATGACTTATGAAGATGAGAGGCAATATTTATTGAGGATCTGCTGTATGCCGAGTGTCACACACTCTGTGTGCTGGAGCTGGCCTGGGGTGCCTCACAGGGACTTTGTGAGAGGCAATTGTTAAATGGTAATGAATTTTGACAATTTTAAAACCTTTGGTAGCATGAAATTGGCCATGGGAGAAATATATATGCCATGGAAATAATCAAATGCTACTTCTCAGGACATGAACACCATGATCTGATTCTTATTCGCCTCCACAATCACGTTTTTCTCTTTATCTTCCAAAAAACTCAAGTGTTACAAGTGCAAAGTTTAAAAAGATTTAGATTATATAAGAAAGGTCTAACCTTACCTAGAAACTGTAAAAGTTATATAACAAGACCAATTCTATGTGGAATTATGTGTCCTGAATCTTTGAACCAAGAGACTTAATGTCTTTGCATTAACTTTGACTGCATGATCTTGAACCAGTATGTGAACACTCTGAAGTGCCATTTCTTTTGTAAAGTTGAGAACACTTAATCTCCAAAGTATTTGGGAGTATAACAGTCTCTACAGTATATTAATTCTACCTCTGCTGCACTATGGTAGACACCAAGAAAAAAATCCCTATCAAGTGGCTGTTAGAAAAAGGGATTTGTACTGCCACAGTCTTCCAGGAGCTTAATGATACCACCAGCCGTACTGTGGTCAAAACAAACACTGCGTAGTAGGCTGAGTTGTCGAGAACTGAACAACACAGTATCTACCTCAGTATTAGGGGTCTTGTTTTTTCAGCCTTAGATTTGAGTTACTTGTTATCATTCTGGGCCCAGAGGAATAATTAAGCTTTTGTGTCACAGTTGATTTTGTCCTTGAGGACAACTATGTACGTTTTCGAGTTCAAATGGTTCATTATGAAAAAGTGGAAGAAAATTAAGGAGTATTTTTAAAAAGGTAGGAGAGGCAAGTAATACCATTTTAGAGAATGGATACATCTCTAAAAACTGGGAGTTGTGCACTTGTAAGTTTCAGAAGGTTGAGTTTATTGGTTGTTTACGGGAAGGACTGGAGAAATGGCTTTATGAACCAGGTGCTAGGTGTCCCTCAAGTCTCACCAAAGACTCTAGGAGCATGACATCAATGATGGAACTACTAGTATGACCACCAGCCATGAAATGGACAGAAGTAATTCCTGAGGCAATTCTAGACTGAGGATCATTTTCTTTAACTTAGGAAGAAAGAGGGTAAGTTCTTAAGATTGGCTCTCTTTGACTTTGGTGCTTAGTCCTCTGACCAATTTTAACCAGATTGTTAAGGAGAAATGCATGCTACCTACAAATGATATAATTCATATTTTCCAAATGTCATGAACAAAGCTATTCAATGATTATGCTTTGTGTGACAGGGTGGAAAAAGGGAAGAATATTTTGTGTGAGTGGTAATGGGGATAAAACCTAGGGGTATTCTACCACTGAGCTACATCCCCAGCTCAGCTTGGCATGGTGGTGCATGCCTGTAATCCCAGAGATTTGGGAGACTGAGCAGGAAGATCCCGAGTTCAAAGCCAGCCTCAGCAACTTAACGAAGCCCTAAGCAACTTAGTGAGATCCTGTCTCAAAAAATAAAAATGGGAGCTGGAGTGGTAGCTCAGTGGTTGGAACATTTGCCTGGCATGAGCAAGGATGAGGGTTCAAACCCCAGCACCACATACACTACTAAGTGTCAGAGAAACAAAGGCCAGATGAAAAAGCAAAGCTGATTCTCTTTCCTCTCTCGCTCTCTCCCTTTCTCTCTTAATAAAATAAGTGGTTAAATGCCCCTGGGTTCAATCTCCTTTACCTACCCCGCAAACAGAATTTGAGACAGGGCCTAAGCTACTAATGTTGTCCTTCCACTTGCAATTCTCCCGCCTCAGTCTCTCAAGTAGCTGGTATTACAGACAAGAGTCACCATGCCCATCTAATAACAATAATCTTAAAAAAAACTGGCATCATAATTCTTAAGAGTGTTTCAGCTCACAACTTCCAAAAAGCAGATGGGATTACATACGCAATAGATTTAGTAGATGGACGGTGAAGAAGTGAGAGATGAATAGGGAAGGCAGAGCAGGCAACAATAGCTTTCAGATTGTGATGAGATTCTGACTTACATAAGAGAGAGCTAGAAAAGAAGGATCTTTAGAACGGGCCTCCGACTGCAGCACAAGTCTGAGAGTCTGGCCAGATCAAGGTCACTGGGACATCCCTAAGCCAAGCCCCCATGGGGTTCCTGTACAGAAGTCTTAGGCAAAATTGCCCCACTGTAGCAGCCTCATTATATACAGTAACTGGTTGGGAGCAGCCCACAAACAGTCTCAGCGTGAATACCACGGTATCACTGTGGAGATGACAACGGGAGGCTATCACTAGATTTATTCTGCTCTGGCACCAGGTCCCCTTAAAGAATATGGCAGGAAATGGCTAAGGAACTTTTTACAAACGGATATTTAACATTATACTCCAACCTTTTAACAAATCTGACATATGTACAAACACTTCATGGGACAGAACGTACGTGTGTGTAACTCAAGGAAAAAGGCTATGCTCTATCTCTGGTTCAAACAGGAGATCAGTTAGGGGTGGTTATAAGAGAGAATTCCATAGGAATACACAGAAAGCTTGGGGGAAGGCTGGCTATTTCAGATATGCAATAAGAGCACTGGACTGATTTTTCTAGTTGTGCTGAGGTCCATGCAGATCAAGTTCAACTGCAAAGCCTTCATGCTTAGCTGCTACCAACCCATAGAGGTGAATGGAGAAGCATATCAAATAAATAGTCCTTTGATGTAAGCAAGCATCACTGTGAAAATGGAGAAGTTAAAAATTACTTGGTCATTCACATACTGAACACACTTTAGGATGTATAAATTATCTCCTCCATGAGGACTTCTCGTGAATTTGAAAGTTCTCTTTTAATAGAAGATGATTATTTTAAGTCACATTCATCCCTATGTTGGGAATTTGCATAGATTAGTAGAGCAGTGCTGGGAGTAGGACGACTTTTTCAGAATTATCCAAGTTAGAATAGTATTTTAGACTCTCATGCAAACATATCAAAACATATCAGTTGCTGGAATCAGAAAGCAAAGCATGTACACATGAAGTTTGTCACACAATAAAACTTATTCACTTGTATTTATTCTATATCACAATATATAATAAAAGGAGTCTTTTCTCTGAGACATAGTTTAAATTGAGGTGCCTTTTTTTTTTTTTTTAAGAAAGAGAATCAATCAACTTTATTTTTCCATCTGGCTTTTATTTCTCTGACACTTAGTTGTACATATGGTGCTGTGGTTTGAACCTGGGTCCTCACGCATTGCCACGCAAGCACCATAACTGCTGAGCTACTGCTCTAGCCATGGTAAGATGAGCATTAATGAAGAAAGCCACCTCAGAGATGTACTGGGAAAGCTCCATGACTCAGAAGTAGATTTTTACATTTATAAGCTTGAGTTTCGGAGTAGCTAAATGAATGGTAACTGTGAAGACAACTGCTTTAAAGAGATTATCCCTTATGGGTTGAATTGTTGTTTTAATAAATTCTCTCAAG
>PVKS010020033.1:0-37477 GCA_004027875.1 Aplodontia rufa | reverse complement strand
CAGTGGAAGGAGGCCTGGCTCAGCTTGGTGGCCTCAGTTCAGACTCAGTGGAAGGAGGCCTGGCTCAGCTGGGTGGCCTCAGTTCAGACTCAGTGGAAGGAGGCCTGGCTCAGCTGGGTGGCCTCAGTTCAGACTCAGTGGAAGGAGGCCTGGCTCAGCTTGGTGGCCTCTGTTCAGACTCAGTAGAAAGAAGCTGGGACTTTCCTTGCTGAGTTCCTTCTTTGTTGTGCTCTTGCAGACCTTTTCTCAGTCGGTCTTAATTTCCTCTCTGGCCTCTGAACCATCTCCCTCTTGGCCAGTGGTCGTCTTCTCTCGGGGACATCCGCACTCTGTAGATTTGGGACTCTGACGCAGTTGCCCCTGCCAGTGGGTTCCTAGGAATGGTCCTGAGCCTGAGGCTGCTGTGGAGGTGGACTGTGTACCAGGGTCAGAGGGGTTGGTGTGTGACACCTGGCAGGTGCCTGGTGAGTCTGCAGATTGTCACCGGCAGCCTCAGTGGCCCACAGATGCTGATGTTGGAACTGTCTTTGCTGAGTGATAGCGACTGTACTAGTTTCCACTTCTCCACTTGCTCCAGACCTCTTGGTTCCTCCTCAAGAATATTTTTTTTATTTTTATTTTTTAAAGAGAGAAGGACAGTGAAAGAGAGAAAGAATCAATTTTATTTAGTCTTTCCCGGGCCTTTGTTGCTCTGACACTTCGTTGTGTACATGGTGCTGGGGTTCGAACCTGTGTCCTCGCATGTGCCATGTAATCACCATGACCGCCGAGTCACTGCTGCAGCTGCTTGGAGCATTTTTATAAAATACACCTGAGGGTGTAGCTCAGCGCGTGAGTTCAAGTTTAGTAAGTTTGATGCCCTGGGTTCAATCCCTAGCATCACACATGTACACAAAATTTACCTTTTTAAAGTATAATTTCCATGCAGGATACTGTATCATTTTAAAATGTACATTTTTTTTTTCTGCTAGGAATTAAACCCAGAGGTGCTGCACCTTTAAGTCACATACCCAGATCTTTATATTTTTTATTTTGAGACAGGCTCTTGCTGAGTTGCTGTGGCTGGCCTTGAACTTGGGCTCCTCCTGCCTCAGCTTTCAGAATCCCTGGGATCACAGGTGTGCGCCACAGCGCTG
This sequence comes from Aplodontia rufa, assembly GCA_004027875.1. Lineage (NCBI taxonomy): Eukaryota > Metazoa > Chordata > Mammalia > Rodentia > Aplodontiidae > Aplodontia > Aplodontia rufa. The sequence goes on along the minus strand of PVKS010020033.1, from coordinate 36,341 downwards.
GCAGCAGTGTCATATCAGGGGCTCATCGAGGGTTCTGCAGGGAGCCCATGACACGTGTTCTTGGAATGCCGCGTCAACTGAGGTGCCTTCTCGCTCTCTGGCTCCTGGGGGCTTGTCCAGGACGGATCCCCTCCTTCCGGCACGTGCCTTGGCAAGCCACAGTTGCTCACTCCAGCACCAGTCAGCCGCGCACGTCTCTCAGGGATTGTTTGAAAGAGCACTCGAGAGCACTGCTGCTGTGTGTGGCTTCTGCCAGGCTAGATGTGCTTTGCAAGCAGTGTCTTATGAAGGCCCCGTGTCCCAGGGAGTCAGATGGCAGGGTTGGAAGCCGTCGCGCCTGCGCTGCATCTTGGTGAGCTGGGTCCTTTCCTAACTGTGGAGGATTGGTGTGTGCCACTTCACCGCGTGCTCTTTTCTGTGTCTGTCATTGCTGTGTCTGGTACAGCCAGATCTCTGGGGTCAACGCAGCATCCCTGTGTGATTCATGGGGGCCATGAGAGCTCCCAGCCTTGTGCCTTGTCCTTGTGCTCCTGGCAACCCCCACCCAGCTCTTAGGCACACGCTGTAAGACTTGGGGAGCGGGAAGAGGACTCTCAGGAGGGCAACAGCCCTGAGTGTGCTCGCTCCATGTGTCCTTGGTGTCTTGTGGCCTCGGTCTACCCGCAATTTTGTATGTGATTCAGTATCTCACCCAGCCTAGTCCATGCAGTGGCTCTGTGATGTGAGGGAGATGGCCGCGCCTGCACTGTCCTTGCCAGGGCCACACAGTAGGTGGCAGAGGTCTCAGTCCTGCGCTGGTGCTTGCAGTGTGTCGAGCTGCACCCTGAAGCCAGGTGTGCATGGCAGAGATTTCCCTCTGATGGGTGCTGTGTATTTGTTTATTTGGTAGTGGAGAGTGAGTCTGGGGGTGTTCTGCCACCAAGCTATATACCACCTGTCCTTTTGTAGTTTTTGAGATAAGGTATCACTAAGGTGCCTAGGCTGCCCTTGAGCTGGCCATGCCAGTGCCACCCTGCTGGGCTGGTAGGTACTTTTTTTTTAAAGAAAGAGAGAGGGACTGTGTGTGTGTGTACGTGTGTGTGTGTGTGAGAGAGAGAGAATATCAATTTTTATTGAATTGCTCTGACACTTGGTTGTGTACGTGGATACTGGGGTTTGAACCTGTGTACGCGTGCATGCCAGGCAAGTGCTGTAACCTCTGAGCCACTGTTCAAGTAGGTACTTTTAAAAGATTATTTATTTATTTATTTATTTTAAGAAAGAAAGACAGTGAGAGAGAGAGAGAAAGAATCAGTTTTATTTAGTTTTTCATGAAGCCTTTGTTGCTCAGACTCTTTGTTGCATACATGGTACTGGGGTTCAAACCTACGTCCTTGCACATGCCAGGCAAGTGCCGTAACTACAGAGCCACCTCTCCAACCCCTTAAAACATAATTTCTGAAAAAATCTTTATACTTATAAAGCTTGTAATACTTATAAAAAAGCTTTCCTTTGAGCTGGAGCGGTGACTCAGAGGTTGGAGCGCTTGCCTGGCATGCACAAGGACCTGAGTTTGAGCCCCAGTACCACATACACGACTAAGTGTCAGAGAAACAAAGGCCAGACGAAAAACTAAGTAAAGCTGATGCTGTCTTAAAAAAAAAAAAAAGCTTTCCTTTACAGAGAGGAGGACAATAAATAAAACATCTTTCCTTCCTTCCCAAGTTGTGAATGTACTAGAAATAGAAAAGGGAGCCAGGAGGTGGACATCTCCCGTGCCTGGCGAAGAGAGGGAGAAGGCATTGCCCGCCGTGGGGCAGGTGGGAGATGCTGCAATTCTGTGGAATGGGTTTCTTTTTGGTAAGAGGATCTCTGCACCAGAGCCCCTGGAATTGTGCTGCCTGTGCTCCAAGCTCTCCCCCAGCTTCCTGGCCTCGCCCTAGAGGCCTGGGTGTGCACTGACCCCTTGCCAGCCCTCCCCTGCAGCGCATTCAGTACGGAAGTTGAGCTTCCATTGTCCCCATGTGCGCAGAGCAGGGAGCAGGGTGACGGGCTCTTGTTCCAACTCTTGGGGTGCAGTTCAGAGCCCAGGTTCTGTCCCCAGTACCGAGAAAAACAAAACAGGCAGGCAGCCAGAATCAGCTGCCACACCAGGCGCACTGCTGTCCTGCCTTTTGGGCGGTCCTGCTGTTGAGAGTGGCCCTCCTGTGCAGCCCTGGTTCCTCCCCAAGGACAACGCCCTCTGGAGAAGGCTCAGGCCAGAGCAGCGCTGCCCGGGGTCCCACACTTGCTGCTGGCTGCACATTCGGGGCCCACTGAGCTGGGAGAAGTGCGCGCACAGCAAGGCTCGCATCTGTGGCCGCACTGCACCTCGGCACCCGCGAGGACATTGCGAACAGGTCCATGTGAGCAGATGTCCCCAGCACATGATGCTTAGGACTCGCAGCTGCCTGTGTTGAGAATTGGCAGCCCCCTCCCCAGACAGTGTCCACCAGCCGCTCGGGTGGGCAGCAGCGCGTGGCAGGCTTCGCGGCAAGGACGTGCCTGCTGCAGGTCAGCATAAGCACCTGAGGGGTTCCGGGTGTGCTGAGTCCTCGTGTTGACAGGCTGGGCGCGTTCAGTGCCTTCTGATGCAGGATGTTTTCACCAGGCCCTGCCTGCAAATGAGGGCTTTTGCCATGTCTGTTGCAACAGTGGCCTGTGTCAGGCAGTCCTCCGCTGGGTGGGGACTGCATGCTTGTGTTGCAGGAGGGCGTGGCTGGCTCCGGCTGCCTCGGGGGTGAGTGGGGGTGGGTGGGGCTCGCGGTTTTACAGAGCGGGGGCTGCGTGATGAGCTTGGCAGCAGAGGAAACAGGAAGGCTGCGTGGTGCCCACTCTGCCTAGCTCTGACTCGGTCGCTTCAGGGCACCGCTCTGCAGAATGCTTGAATTTCACACGTGACAAGCCATGCTTCAGCGAAGGCTGTAGAATTTGGGGTGATGAAAATGTCCTACATTTACATAGTGGTGATGGTCCCTGAACTGAGGATACTGAGAACCTCTGAATTGATTCATTTAAAAAGAGGGTATTGGGGGGCTCAGCGGTTGGAGCACTTGCCTGGCATGTGTGAGGACCCAGGTTCAAACCCAACACCACACACAACTGTCAGAGAAACAAAGGCCAGATGGAAAAATAAACAAAATTGATTCTTTCATTCTCTCTCTTAAAAAAAAAAATAACGGGCTGGAGCGGTGGCTCGGTGGTTACATGGTTCAAATCCCAGCACCTATGTATGCAACTAAGTGTCAGAGCAACGAAAGCCACGTGAAAAACTCAATAAGAATTGATTCTCTCTGTCTCTCTCACTCTCTCTCACTGTCCTTCTCTCTTTAAAAAACAAAACAAAAACCAAAAAATAAAAAACAAATGTGCTGGACGGCTTGTGAATTGTCTCTGTTTTTCAGAATCTTCCGCCCTGAGGTGCACAGGTTGGTGTGTTTAGTGGCCAGTCATTCTCAACGTGTTGATCTCAACATACTCCACGTGGACCAGTGCCTCCGGCGGCCAGGCTGCCCTCCCTCAACTGCTGCCTGCTTGGTCTGCCGCTTGCCTGGCTTCCTGTGAAATGGCCAGCCGTCTCCAGCACGCTGGGTCCCACCCATGCTCCTGTGGGGGCCTGGCTCTGCTTGGGCGCATGGTCCGCACTCCTCCCCTGCACGGTGCCCCCACCCTTCTGCCGAAGTTTGCATGTGCAGTAGCTTTTGTGTTTTGACTCCCTTCAGAGTTACCTGGGGCCAGCCACCCTGTGATGTTCCCAGGTCCCATGTTTGCCTGGTTTGGGGTGTACATTAAGTTCACAGGACTACATTCTCTAGAATTTTCCTAGGAAAGGGCATGTGGGAGGTTAGTGTTCAGAGTTTGTATATTAGAAAGTAGCTTAGCTTATCTTCATTTTTCTTTTTCTTTTCTTTTTTTGTTTTTTGATTTAGTGTAAAGTACTCTAGTAAAGTTTTATTCCAATTTTGAAAGGTCTTTTTGGTCCTCACAGTGCTCCTGGTGTGTAGTATTTCACCGCTTGAATACACCCTGGTTTAAAAGCATCTGTTCTAGCTTTGCGGTGCTACTGCAGGTGCTGCTGTGCACATCCACATTCGTGTTTCCTTGTGCAGGTAGCCTGCATCGCCAGCAGCGTACGTGGACGGAGCAGGCCCTATGCCACCTATTTGTGTCGCCAGCTCCAAATGGGTCTGAGTTCCTACCTGTAGAGAGCTGTTTCTGGGCTGTGGTCTGTCTGATGCCAGCACCAGGGGGTCTCACAGTTCCTGAACAAGCAAGTCAGTCCTGGTGGGGTTGTGAGGCAGCACCAGTGACCCACAGTCCACCTGCTGCCACTTCGTGGCCAAGTCCTGGTGTCTGTGAGCACTGATTGTGTCTTTTCTTCAGAATCTCTCAGGGAACTCCACCCTCACGTGTGGCTGGGTGCATCTGTCCTGTGCTTGCCGTGGCTTCTGCGTGGAGGCACATGGAGCCGCTGAAGCTCTAGGGGCAAGCTTCACGGTTTGTCCTCAGGCTGTCTGGCCAGTGGTTAATGACAGTAGTTGTGTCCTCTGCCATCCTGGCCCTACGCTGCTTTCCTTGCCTGTTTATTTGGCAGGCCGTTCTTTCAGGGGTTCTTGGTGGAGGAAGACTGGGCTTGAGGCCCTCCGGAGTGGTCTGAGTTGGATCACTTGTAGAGGGCACATGTGCTGTGAGCCACGCCTGGGCAGTGTTGTCCTGAGTTAGCGTCCTCCTGCTTCTGGATCGCGAGAGGCTCTTGCCGGCCCCGTGCAGCTGCTCAGCTCTGTGAACACTTCCTACCGTGTTCACGCATGAGATTGTCAGAGGAATGCTGTCCTGAGTGGGAGCTGGTGAGGTGCGGGCGTCCTCCCCGCGTTTCCATCACCACAGGTTCAGTGACAGTGCCTCAGGTCCCCTGGGCTGCCTGGGCCAGCCTCTGTCAGTTTTGCCTGTTCCCCCCCACTTTGTTTGGCTCATGGTATGTCTTGGGGACAGCTCTGATCCAGGTGCGCCAACGTCTGTGTGCAGATCGAGGTACGGGGTACAGCTGACCTGCAGTGGCATTGCTGGACCACATACTATTGTGGTACCTGCACAGTAAGGCTGTGGAGTGGGAGGGCTTTCTCCATGTCCCAGGGAGGAGCCCTCAGGCATGGAGAGGGCCAGCAGCAGGCGCACACAGGGCTGCTGTTAGCCAAGACCCAGACACCCGGGCCTGGACTGGTCCTGCTGATGCTGCAGTCATTTGGACAGGCGATGGTGACCACGACCTGTCCCTTCCGTACCTTATGGAAAGCCACTGCAGATGGAAAGGTCCAACCGCGTGTGTGCGTTTGGAGGGGGAACGAGAGCTGTGCTGGGCAGGAGCACCTCCTCCTCAGGAGCGCACAGACCCGGAGTTGCGGGAGAGCAGTGTCTGGCCTGGAGGACGGGACTGTGTGCGAGTGAGCCCTTAGTGACATGGCCTCTCGGGAGCAGTGCACAGGCCCTAGAGGCAGAGAGAATATTGCAGCACACGTCAAGGAACGGGTCACTGCCCACAGTGTCTGAGGAGGCCCTGTGAGCCGGTGAGCGGTCGGGCGATGGAAAGGAGGACAGAGCTGGAGTTTGCAGGACAAGTGCGGCCGTGGACTGTGCCGAGCTCTCCAAATAAGCTGGGACACCAGAGCCCCCGGGCTGCAAAGCGTGGCCAGCACCGGCGAGGCCCTGCGGCTGCAGCTTCTAGAGGGCAGTTGGGCATCACCTGTTCCAGTCCCATGGCTCACATGCACACAGTACCTATGTCCTGCTCTTTAAACTACATTTCACATTGAAAGGATCCAGGGATTCCTTGGGAAATGACTGAACCCAGGGCCAGGCAGCGAGTGCTGAGTTTGCCTGGAGCATCCTGTGGGGCCAGAGGGCAACAAGTGTGTCCAAATGAGAGCCCTGGTAGGACACGGGCACCGCCCGAGAAAGCGCTCAGCCTTTGCTAGACACTGATGTTGGTAGCAGGACTGAGCGCACTCCCAGGGCACCTCCCAGCCAGATGCTGGTTATGAGGACAGACAGTGACCCCACAGTGGAGAAGCCTGGGACTCCCTGTCCCCAAGGTGCTAGCACAGATCCATGAACATCATGCCCCCCTGACCTGGTGTTCCAGAGGGACACTTCTAGCCAAAATCGTATGTCCACAGTCTAATCAGAAGGCCTTGGATGAGTCCAGATTGGGGACTGTGCCTCCCAGTACTGACCGGGGCTCTGCCCAGTCCCTGAAGCATAGGAGAACTGAGAAAGTGTCACGGTGGCGTCCTCCCAGGCCATCAGGCCCGGATACGGCTGGAAAGGCAACTTTTAGTTTTGGAGTTTTATGCTGTGCCCTCCCTCCCCTAGGTGTGCCATTATCGTGTATTTCTTACGTGATTTAAACACAAGAAGAAAGCACCTGCAGCACATTCAGCCTTTGGTGGGGACTGGTTTTTACAGCAGCCATGTGGGAATCTTTAGTATCTGTGCTTTATTTAAGAGGCAGCTCGATTTGACAAAAATAAACGAGAATGTTCTCGCTAGTTCACACTAGTGGTTCACAGAGAGGCTCTGTCATTTGGGGAAATTTAGAGTTAAGCAGACCACACTTGAAGCCTGTAAGCTGTGTGTCCTTCTGGTCTCTGGTCTCTGGTCTCTTGTCCTGGGTGAGGCAGCATGAAGGCGGCAAGGGCAGGGGGTCCCCAGGCAGGGCTGTGTCCAGTGCTCTGAAGCTTGCTGCATTGGGAAACAGGGATGGTGACGACATCCGTAGGAGAGGGGACTTTCTCTGCTTCACAGGTTGCTGTGACGTCTGGAAGAGTCTGCATTTCTGCAAAAGCATTTTTTTATTTCTTCGCAAACTGATGTATGCTTCTATTTTTATTTTATTTTGTTTTTAAAGAGAGAGGGACAGAGAGAGAAAGAGAGAATCAGTTTTATTTAGTTTTTCGTGTGGCTTTTGTTGCTCTGACACTTTGTTGTGTATGTAGTGCTGGGGTTTGAACCCGCGTACTTGTGCTGCATGCCAGGCAAGCAGTCTAACTGCTGAGCCACCACTCCATCCCCAATTTTTTTTCTTTTTTTAATTCAGAAATTTATTTGTTGAATAATCAAATAAGTTTCTAATGAAATAATATAATATATAGATTCTGAAAATTAGATTTACCCCCAAGAGTCCCCCCAATTACCCACCCACCCTTATCCCTCCTGCCCCCTTCCCAATATATCTGTACAAATGCCTTAGGTTGTATGACATTACATCTTATCCAGATTTAACACATGATACTAGACCTCCTTTCTCAGTGGCCAGGGTCTAGCTCCAGCCTCCACAGATGAGTGAAGACATTCGACTCTTGGTTCTCTGGCTTATGCTGATTTCACTCAGCATAATTTCTTCCATCGCCATCCATTTACCTTCAAAGGCTGCAATATCATTGTTTCTAATTGCTGAGTAAAACTCCACGGTACATATGTACCCCAGCTTTTGGATCCATTCATGCAGCGAGGGGCATCTGGGTTGTTTCCATAATTTAGCTATTGTAAATTAAGCTGCTGTGAACATCGATTTCGCTGTGTCACTGTAGTGTGCTGATTCTAAATCCCCTGGAAAAATACCTAGGAGAGGAATAGCAGGATCATATGGTGGGCTCATCCCTAGTTTTTTGAGGATTCTCCACACTGCTTTCCAGAGGTTCCAGCCCCTATTTTTATTTTTTACTTATTTATTTTTTCAAAGAGTTGATTTAGGGGCTGGAGCAGTGGCTCAGTGGTTGTAGTGCTTGCCTGGTAGGCGCGAAGACCCCAGTTCAAGCTCCAGTACCGTGTACACAATTGAGTGTTGGGGAAACAAAGGCCAGACAAATAAACAAATAAAATTGATTCTGTCTTTAAAACAAAAGAGTTGATTTATTTATATTTTCTTCTGAGTTTTATTTTTCCAACACTGAGTTGAGTATGTGGTCCTGGGATTTGAACCTAGGTCCTTGCACATGCCAGGCAAGCACTCCAACCACTGAGCCACCACTCCAGGCCTGTGACATATGCTTTTAAAACTTGCCAGATCCACTCTCAGGCTGTGGCCTCTGCCCCTTTGGCTGGTACAACACTCCACACCCATCTAACTGCATGATAAGCCTGGTTCTTGTTAAGACCTCCCCATTCTTTATCTTTTTTTCCTCTTAGTCCTGGGGATGGAACCTAGGGTACTCTATCTTGAGTGACATCCCAGCTCTATTTTTTACTTTGAGATAGGGTTTCACTAAATTGCCCAGGCTGGCTTCAAACTTGCATCCTCTTGCCTCAGCCAGCTAAATAGCTGGGATTATTGGTGTGCATCACCATACCTGGCTCCTTTTATTTCTGTATTATTTTTAGGGTACTGTGGATTGAAGCCAGGGGTGCTGTACCACTGAGCCACATTCCCAGCCCTTTTTGGGGGTGGGGTGGGGGAGAAGGTCTCTTTGAGTTGCTCAGGGCCTCGCCAAATTGCTGAGGCTGGTCTCGAACTTGTCAGTCCTCCTGCCTCAGCCTCTTGAGTTGCTGGGATTACAGGCGTGTGCCACGGTGCCCAACCCCTTTAATTTTGAATCTGCATTTCCTCCATTTTTGATTCATGTAACCTTCTTTCCCAGGTAGATCCCTTGGCTGGGAAGTGAATGTGTGGTTGTCAACACAAGCATTTGTCCTATGACTTTAGACATCAAAAAATTTTCAGAGTAGAGTAACAGGACTGGGGATTTGCTCAGCAGAGTTAGGTTGGAGGGCAGATTCCTGGGCAGAGAAAATGTCATTATATGGGCAGGGGTCCGGTGTGAGGTTGTTTCAGGAGACAAGGCTGGGGAGCCAGGCATGGCAGGTCTTGCTGTGCTAATGATGACCAAGATGGTCCTTGGCCTAAGGTTGGTCTCTAGGTCCTTCAGATGGAGGCTGCAGCACCGCGTCTGGACCTCCCCAGATTGCCTCCTGATTTCCAGATGATATAGGCTGTGCATTTGCCTGCTCCCAGGGATTGGGCCTTCACAGCCTCAGTGTGTCTTGTGGTCACTTGTCTTCCAGGAAGGCCCAGTGCTTTGAGGGAGGGGCTGTGTTCACCAGCTCGCTTCCTCGCGCGGTCGGGCGGGCACCATTGAGAGCACTAAGGAGTCACAGGCGTTCTGAGTACACCTTCACGTTACCGTAGTGGGTAAGGTGAGCGACCTCCAGCTGGACGGAAGTCAGCATTGTGAGTGTGCCAGGCTCCTCGAGGCAGGAGAAGCTCAGGCTGCCAGATGGTGAGACTGCTGACAGCCACCTGGTCACCCTGGGTGCAGGCTCAGGCCTCCTTTTGGAGAAATGGCCTATGTAATCAAACGTCTCAGATGTCACTTGGCAAGGAGGGGAAGGAACCAGGAGGCTTAGAAGGAGCGGAAGTACATTCAGTGCCCTGTGGAAGAGGAGAGCTGGGGTGACTGAGGTTCTGCCTGCAGGGCTGCCCCACCACGTGCTCCTGATTGCGCTCCCCACAGCCCTCCCCACTGTCTGGCTTGCTGTCTGGCTGATTATCTCACGTGTGTGCCTGTGCAGTGGGCTGTTGCCTGTGCCGCCAGATTAGGGGGGGAAGGGTTGAACCTGAGCTGTTTCAGGAAGAAGGTGCTGGTGGGTTCCCCGGGCTGGGCAGGGAGCACCTCCCCTATGCACATTGCTGGTCCTGAGCTCCTGGCTCTGCTGGAGCTGGGTCCTAGCCTGGCGCACAGCCGCACCTCGCCAGCAGGGGGCAGCGCAGCTCCAGGCTCCCCACCACTTCCTTGTCTGTTTCTGTGTGCCGTTTTGACTTTGTTCTGAATGCTGCTTAAGCTTCCCTTTCAGGTGTGGCCTGAGGCTCGTTTCTGCCTGTTTTCCTCACGGCGGATTGCACTGTTCACCGCGACCCAGAATCCGTCAGGCTGTTCTCTGAGGTCTTCAGGATGCGTGTGGACGCCTCCGAGGACTGGTTGCTGGCCTGCAGGGCTTTGTCCCATATTTGATAATTTGTATTCTCTACCACAGCCTTCTCACTGCAGTGAGGTGAACTCTCAGTTGGTTTTGGTCTGTGCATCCCTGATTTTGTGAAGGCTGTACTGGGGTGGCACTTTGGAAGACAACTGGTATTGCAAACAGTCACTTTGGAAATCAATTTTGTAGCACGCATAGTGAGCCTTAAAATGGCCTGTCTCTTAGGTCCACTTCTCCACTTCAACCTAAGCACCGCGCCAGAGCTGGCCAGAGGTCAAGGTGCCAGGGGTGTTTCAGGTTACAAAGGCAGGAGGAGAAATGGCGGCAAGTAGGAGAAGTGTGTGTGTGTGTGTGTGCTGGCTTGTTTTGGGGGAACTGTTAGGGCTCTAATAGAGTTCTTAGGGTTCTTTCTGGCTTCTGTGTCTACGGATCCCTCCCCCCATTCTGGGAGACCTGGCTCCCATTGTGTCCTTGCTTGGAGTTGGGCCAGGTCAAGGCTTTTCTGTGCCAGCTCTGCCTCCCACCTGCACCATCCATCCAGGGTGTATCTGGACTGTGACCGCCATACCCCTGCGCCCTCTGGTTCCCACTGTGGATTTGACTGGGGGGTGGAGCTTGAGGTCCAGGGTTTCCCCCACCAGGTGCCTAGGGGCACTTCTGGCTGAGGAGGGATCAGAGCCACCTGTGTCACCAGCCCTGGACTCTCCACTGTCCTTGTGGGTCTCGACTCTACAGGGATCGCCTCCCTTAACTGTCCCACCTGTGTGGCTAACATCTCCTCGGATTCTGCCTGATGCGGTGTCATGGTTAAGGCACATTTCTGCCAGAAGATCCCAGGAGTGCTCTGCTCTTTCTGCTGGTGTCCCTCGAGATGACACCATGTTTGTGTGTTCTCAGCATGTTCATCGCCAGTGGCTGAGCTGGAGTGAAGGACCCTTGTTAATTTAAGCTCGAAGCACCTTGCGCTGAGACGCGTACAGCGTGCGAGGTGAGCCTGTGCAGGCTCTGAGGCATCCCCAGGCCCACAGCGGGTCACATGGCGCTGTACGGGATTCTCGCTGAGCGGACTAGCTGGAGCTGCTCTCGCCACAGGGAGGTGCCTGGGAGGGGGTGGGGAGCTTGCAGCCTGCATCACTGTGGTGACCTTTTCATAGCATCGCGCTGCACGGTGCAACTTGCTTGTGGAAACAGGGCCCATGCATCAGCCCGCCTCGTGCGTGTTGGTCAGCGTGATCCCGTCTCAGGGCCTGGGCCTGTGCCTGTGCCTTCCATCTCTTTAGCTTGTTCTGTGGCCTTGACAATGCCCTGGTGTTGTAGTTACTTCTGAGCGTGCTCTGCGTGCGAGGATCTCCCTGTGACTCTGGCCTTGATGATGTGGGGATGCTTCTGAGCAAGGCAGCTTACTTCACCCAGGGCTCTTAGTCCCAACTTGTGCCACTGGCTAATGGAACTGTCCTTGGTGCCCACCTTCCCTTTCAAAAATGGCCCTGGTGGGTGATAAACCATGCAGTCACTTTCCCTGTGAGTCGAACAGCACCTGCTGCGTCAGTAAAGTGTCTTAAGTGTCTATTTTAAGGACTTTAAGTCTTGGTGCCTCTTTATTCATTATATCCTTTTTGTAAACAGTTTTTGCTGTACTAGTTTCTATGGGGTGGCAGGAACCGGGACACAGGCCTGCCGTGAGGGCAGCCAGGACGTGTGCTGTGGCTTACTGAGCCAACAGGTGGTGAATCCCCTTGGAGAGTCCCCTGGGAAGTACTGAGTGCAGTACTGACCAGTCGACCAAGCCGAGAGTCATGAGGGTCGCAGGGGCCAAGGGATGGGGCTGTGTGGAGTGGAGAGTGGCACCCCCTGGCATGTCCTGCACAGCAGATGGCAGCTGGATGTCTTCACCGGACAGAAGGCCTGGCGGCATCCTCCACTGTGTTCTCACGCGTTCAGAGAGTCCACCACTTGGCTCTGCCTCAACTGACCACAGCAAGAATGTGACCCTTTTGTACTGCTGAGGCTGAGTCGCCTTTGCCCGGATGCTGGAATAGCTCCCGAGGTCACCCAGCTCTGCCCTGGCTGTCCACAATCTGTTCTGCCTGGCAGCCAGGGTGGTCTTGCTTCAGAGGAGGTCAGATCACTTTGCTGTGCTCAAAGCCTTACACAGCCACCATCTCACCCAGAATAGAAGCAGAGTCCTTAAAGTAGCCCCTCGCAGCCCTCCCAGTCGCCTTGCCTCTGCCTGCGATGCTGCTGTGCCACAGGTGTCCTTTTCCAGCCCACGGCTGATTGCTGCCCGCTGCTCCACCTCTGACTGAGCCCACTCCTACCCCTGGGCCTGGCGCTCCCCTTGCTCACTGAAGACAGGCTGTGGCTTTGATTTGACATCAGAACAGGCGTCAGAGGAAGGTTCACCTGGAGTTAGACACACGCGGCATACTGAGGGAGCATCTGCAGCATAGGATGTGAAGTTCCAGAAGCCTCCGGAGTCTGTCCCACGTGCCAGAAGACAGAAGTTCAAGAGACCTGTCCTTCCGTGTTGGGGTCACCAATACCAGGAGGTGGAAGCCTAGGCTGTGCAGCGGAGTGGAGTGGGAGTTACTCTGGGATCCCGTGACTGGAGATGGCGTAGGACAGCCTAACTGACAGCGACATCCTGAAGGGCAGCAGGTTGGGTTTGTTCGTTACCTCTGCACAGCAGAGTGCTTCACGCACGCAAGTGTGTGTTATTAACTGTCCTCAGGCAGGAAGGAAAAGCGGGTAGAGCCTGTGGTCGCCTTTGGAGCGTGCCCGGGACGGTGCCCTGGTCTCTCGCCATAGCCTGCGCAGCTCGCTCCAGGGCTTTGGGAGTCCCACTCAAGGTGCGCGCAGCCCTCGAAAGGCCAGTGTCTGTATCTGGGGACACCCCACCCCCCACAGGCCTCCAGGGTACGTGAGTTAGGCCTCGTCAGTCTGGGTGCAAACTGAGCACTCAGTAACAGCTGCCTCATCCACCAAGGGCAGATTGCGGTCATCCCACCCATTTCCTGGTTGCTCCTGAGGAGCCCCGAGTCTCCCCAGGATGCAGGGGAAGCTGGGTCTGGATCCCGCAGCTAGGCTCACGAGAGCTGTTCTGTGGCAGTAACATGCGCACATGGCGTTAAGATTGGCAGGAGCACTGGACAGGGGAGCAGTTGAATATCACCTACAGCCAATGACCAAAACGTCAGGATATCCGTTTGCATTGGTGGAGAAATTTTTTTTTTGCAACTAAAAATAGGTGGTTTTAAAGCAGCATGGCAGCATGCAAAGTCCCCAAGTGTGTGTGTGTGTGTGTGTGTGTGTGTGTGTGTGTGTGTTACATACCACAAAAATGCTACCAGTGATCAGCACTGGGGTAGGGTGACAGCGTGTTTTATTCTTACAGCTGTTTTCTAATTTTCAGCCGTCAGTGTGTGCTGTGAACATAACAGAACTATGCAGAGAAACCATCTTGATGCAGCCCATCTGAAGTTAAAAGGGGTGCACCCGAAGTGGGCACCATCCACACCCCAGGGCAAGTCTGCAGTCAGCCCTTGGTCAGTGGGAAGACCCAGGCAGGCAGCCTCCGTGCTCCTCTCCATTATGAAAGCTTGCTCCTGGGACGCACTCTAATGTAATCTGCCTGTAGGGGTCGTCGATTTAATCTGACCTCTGCAGAGTGGCAGGGAACACTAGTACCTCTCCGCTGACACCTGGAGTGTGTAAGGGGCTAAAGCACCGTCCACCTAAGAACAGCGGATAGTCGGAATAGATGTCTCCAAAGCAGACATTTGAAGTGCCCAGGCCACTGAGTCATCAGGGAAACGCAGACCCAGTACTACAATGCTGTACTTGGAAGGTCACAGCAGTGGCCAGGATGCAGAGAACACAGCGTGTGTGCTGCTGTTGACGTAGAGTAGTCCAGCCTGCATGGAGAGAGCCCCGAGGGTCTCAGCTCTACCCGTGGATCTGCCGGAGGGTCCCGGCTGTCCAGTCTGTGAGACAGCAGCAGCCAGGAGATGCGCTCCACAGGGGGCCAGATGGGAGTGGAAGAGGCTCAGTCACCCAGTGGAGCACTGTTTGCCATAACAAACCCTGTCCGGATATAGCATGCAGGGACTGGAGGACTTACATGGGTCAGCCAGGTGCGCAGAGAAGCCTCTGTGCTCTTGCCCATGCCAGGAAGCTGAGGGACTGGCTTCGCGGGAGCTGAGAGGGAGGGGCAGGGGACGGTAGGGCACGAGGCCTGGCATGCTGCGGCACAGGAGGGGACTGCAGCAACAGCAGTTCACAAGGAGGAGCACTGAGGTTCCCAGCACCAAGCTGTGGCTTATTTGGAAACGCTGGAGTGTTGTACCCTGCACACAGCGTGGGGTCCTCACATTGTACCCCCGGACGTGAACAGTTGCATGCATCATTTGAAATGATGAAGAAATCAGAGTGGAACTTACTTTTTTTTTTTTAAGATAAAAAAATCAATTTTATTTATTTTTTCATCTGGCCTTTGTTTGTCCAGCACTTGGTTGTGTACCTGGTGCTGGGATTTGAACCTGGGTCCTCGCACGTGCCAGGCAAGCGCTCCAACCACTAAGCCACTGCTCCTGCCCCGGAACTTCTGTTGATTGAGGGCTTGCCCTGGGGTCTTTTTCTATGAAATCCGCTTCCCTGCTTTCGGCTTTGACTCCAAGTCAGCATCTTGGGAAGTTGCACTCTCCTCCCGGGAGAGCACCAGTGGTGTTAGAGATCTGTTGTGTGGACTTGGAAGGGGGAGGAAAGTGGGGGTGTGCCCATAGGCCTCCTTGAGTCTCAGAAGAGACGAAGTGTCCCCGGAAGCGCTAGCTGCTTTCAGGAAAGGAGATGGTTAACCTCGGAAGGTGCTGGGGCCTGACTTCAGGAACTGGGTGGTGGCTGTGACTGCTGGTGACGCTTCTGGGAGGCCGCAGACTGATTGGCCCTTGCCCAGCCACGCCTCAGCCAGCTCAGGAAGCAACTCTGACTGTCCCAGGCTGGACAGCCCCACAGGTATTTCTGGCTCCACCCAGCCAGAACCCACAGGAAACTCTGCTCTGAGTTAGTTACAGCCCTGCTGAAGGACAGAGCCGTAGAGCGCTGTTCCAGGTCCAGGAGCAAGATGGTTCTTAACACCCAAGAGGAGGAGGGTGAGTCCCAGCCTGGGGTCAAGGGAGGTCCTTGAAGGGCAGGACTGCGCCCTGAGGGGAACGACTTGGCCACCCACCCAGACTCTGGGTGTCACCTCTGCGTTTTGGGAGAAAGACCAAGAGTGCTGGGTGCTAAGGATATAGGGGCACTCGGGGCACGTGGGGGTGTCTGGGGGAGTGTGAGCGGATAGGGGGGCAGCGGCTGGAGCCCAAGGCCTTTCAGCCTTGCTTTCCCTGACCACCCTGCTGTTCCTTGGTGGCACGCAGCCTCCTGTCTGCGTCTGAGTGGCTGTGGGTCGGCAGCTCTGGGAACTGTACACGTGAGCGTGAAGACCTTGGACACCGGCTTGCAGGCCGTGAGCCTGGGGTGGAGAACTCGTTGCTACTGCATGGAAGGAAGCCGGGGGCAGGCAGCCAGCTGGCTTCCTCTTGGCGCAGTCTCCACACCCACACCGTGAACAGGGAAGCTGCCGGTGAGGAGGTGACGCGCTTGGGCTTCTGAGTTCAGAGCATCTTAGCCCCTGAGCAGGCCCAGGCCGCAGGCAGCAGAGCCAGGGCATACTGCACTCCCCCTGCGTGGCCCTCGTCACACAGTGGTGTTCTGGTGCCACAAGACGGCAGGGCAAGGTGTGGCAGGTCTGTAGCTAGTCTTGATGGTGAGTCAGGAGCAGGCGTGTCTCCAGGTGGGCTTTGTGCACGTGGTTGCAAGCTTCGGGTCCCTTTCAGCCCTTCCTCTCTGGTTCCCATGACAGACAGGCTATGCTGTCTCCCTCTGGGTGCAGGCTGCCCAGCATCTGTGGGATGGTCTGGAAACAGCACTGCAGGAAGTTTCTAGGGGGTGGGGGAGGGGAGGGGCAGGCAGGCGTTTACAGTGACACTTCTGCACTTGAGGGGGCGGTGATGAGGGACGATGTCCGCAGGGCTGAACTGCCCACCTAGGAGTTTGGGATTCGAGAGGTGAGGCTTGCTAGCCAGGGCATCGAGGCCCAGAGGGAATGGTGTCAGAGAAGAAGAGGCCCCCAGAGGTCGTGCTGGTTGGCAGGGGTGAACTGCCTGGCCAGGCTGTCGCTGGCTGCTGTCACCCTGCCACTGTGGCATATTCTCTTGCTGCTGGCCTTGCTGGGCCTGGCTGCAGGTCTCAGAGGGGCCATGTGTCCGTGGCCTCTAGCAATCCTAGAGAGACAGGTGGGAGGGAGTGTTGCCCTTTTAACCATTGCCACAACAGATGCCCCTGGTGTTGCCATGGGAGCAGAATGGCATGTGGGCAGGTAGAGGGTACAGGGAACTCTGGGCGTCCCCCCTTTTCCCTGGGGCAGGTCCCCAAGTGCACCCCTGGTGACCTTGGGAGAAGTTGGATCCTTTCCTACTGCAGTCTCAGACCCATAGTCCTCAGCGTCCACCGCCACCGGGATCCTGCGTCCATCGGTCTCCCTTGAGCTTCGTGTGGCTGCTGCGTGTAGGGCCAGCCTTTGCAATGCATGGCCCCCATGACTTGCTGCTGAGCCCTCTCTTAGGGGGGACTCCAGCTCCTGGGGTGGCCCGGGGCCTGTTACCAGTAGACCCTAGCCCTGTGCTCGGCTGTGGGGCCTGACCTGTGGTGCGCCCACGTCCTCAGGCTCCTTGCCTGGCTCAGGGCCAGGCTCCCTCTGCTGCTCTGTTTCGGAACTCCATTGGTCTTTTAAGCCCTAGCTGAGTCTGGCCTCTCTGATGTCCTGGTATGTCACGTGCCACAGCTGCTGCGGCTGGGCCGCCGCCATGGGCTTGCATGCCGCTCCCTACCACACAAGTCCCAGCCAGTGCTGGCTGAAGTTGTTCTTCAGCTCTCAACTGGGGCCCAGCTGGGAACAGCTGACCTTGGGTGGCCGCTTAGACCTCAGCTCTCAGCAGCACGCAGACTTCACAGGTGAGCTCTGTTGTGAGGTTGAAGGGATGGACATGGGATAGCATTGCAGCCTGGGCACCATGTGGGCACAGAGCAGCATTACCTACAGGGTGACATGCCAGGCAGGACGCTGAGCCTCGGGGTGGATGAAGTGCCCGAGAGGCGTCACTGTGTGCTCACTGTGTTCCAGGTGACTGAGCAGCCTGGCTTCAGACCAGCCTCTCAGGCTCGGTCTCAGCAGGAGGACCCAAGGGGCTGGAGTGGTGGTAGACACCTGTCCACGCTCCCCACTCCCTGTGGGCCGCATGTGTCCTGCCGCTTCCTTTTTAAGCAGGCACACGTTTGGCATTTTTAGGCACACATCAGCACAAGAGGCCTGTTGCCATCTGTCGTGACATTTTGAAGGGCTTCACTGTGGTTTGAATTTTAAAGGCTCAGCGTGCTGGGGACGAAGGCACCCCACTAGTGTGGTACAGAGGTCGGAAACAGGTGGCTGTTAGAGATGTCTTGTCTAGCGCTGAGCACCAGGCCAGGAGAGTCCCCCTGCGTGCTCCAGCCTTGGCCCATGCTGAGTGGCCATGGCCATGGTGGGTCAGCTGGACCACCCCAGATGCAGAAGGGACACCTTCAGCTTTGCAGTGCTTCTCCTGGACGTGAGCACTGTCCTGGCCATTGTTGTCCTTGAGCTGAGGTGGAGGCCAGGTCCTCTGGAGACACGGGGCCTCCTTAACCGGAGCAGGTACCAGCTGGAGCTCCTGCTCTGCTAGAGAGCCAGCTAGGACTACAGGAACCAGGGGGTGGTCAGGAAGAGCTCCCAGAGGCGCGGTCTCCCTGGGCTCTGCGGGTCAGGTGCCCTTTGCCCAGACAGAGCCTGTGAGTGGCTTCATGCACCTGTGAGCTCACCATGTCAGTGGGTCAGAGGTGGCAGCTGTGCCAGCCGTGTTGCGTGCTTTCATCATCAGGAGTCCCTAAAGGAATCAAGAGGGATGTGCCACGTCTGTCCCAGCTGACCTTGAGCCTGAGACAGACTGGGAGAGCAGGCGAGAGTCAGCAGGCAAGTTTGTGGAGTTGCTGTCAGACAAGGGTTTCTGCCACCTCCTCTGACGGTGTGACCGGCCAGCAGGTGCCAGCCTCCCTGTTACTTTCCCTCGCTGCCACCGGGGAGCAGCTCCTTCTTCCTGGTCACCTCCCTGCCGTGCTGCTCTTCCAACAGGCTTCTCTTTATCTCAGCCCCAGCTCAGCAGCGAGTGGAACCAGGCCTGTGTGAAGTCCAAGGTGCCGGCCTTTCCCTCTGCCGCCTCGGCCTTCCTGCACTCTGAGGCTGGGCAGTCTCGCCCTTGGGTGGGGCTGCTGTGGACTAATGTGGGCTGTGGACACTGACGGCACTCAGTGGGCTCCTGACCCTGCCTCCTGTCAGGAGGTGGCGTGGTGTGAGCTCCTCCAGGGTGAGCACGTCCTGCTGCCCGTGTCTTCCTTGGCGATGGACAGGTGGCCATGTTCGTGTGCTGCAAACTTTGGTTTTTAAAGATTATTGAGTTATAAATCTGAAAAGGCCATTTTTTTTTAGAGAGAGGGACAGTGAGAGATAATCAAATTTATTTAGTTTTTCGTATTTTTTTAAAGAGAGAGAATCAATTCGATTTAGTTTTCCTGTGACTTTCTTTGCCCTGCACTTTGTTGTGTACATGGTGCTGGGGTTTGAATCCACATTCTCGTGCATGCCAGGCAAGCACTGTAACTGCTGAGCCACCGCTCCAGCCTGAGAAAGCCATTTTTAAAGCTTCCTTTTTCCTGCTGGGGCTCCTGTTCCGTGAATGGTCTCCCCAACTTTCTCTGATTGTAGTCATTCATTTCAGACCTGCCTTCATTCAGCACGAGGGGGCCCTGTAGGCCCCTGTCTGCTCCCTGGGGGGCCTTGCCACCGGCTGCCTCTGGCTCTGGTCAGGCTCAGGCCTTTCCCCAGGTCCTGCACTCTAGCCTCAACTAGGGGTCCCCTCCGTCTGCTTTGAGGATGCCACCGTGGGAAGGCAGAGCTGTGGCTGGTGTCCAGCTGCCCAGGTCTTCAGCCCCTGGAGTGTGTGCATTCGTGTAGAAATCAGTGAAGTTACCTTAAAGAAAGGGAACTAGCCCTTGGGCCATGAGAAGGACCATGAGAATGTCCACAGCATGAGCTCCACTGGGAGCAGTAGCTTCCTGCAGCTTAGAGTTTGCTTCCATTGACTTGGTGTGGTTCTTTGGGGGAGCACTGCACCTGACACTAACGTGGGCTTGCTCTTGCTGGGGCTGCTGTTAAGGCATCGCCATGCGTGGGTGCACCTGTGCTGCAGGGGATGCGCCCCACAGCCCGGAGCTTGCTGGCCACGCGCTCACCCCAAGTGTACCCCAACCCTGATGCTGGCTGGAATGCACACCAGAGTGTCCAGGTCAGGCTCGGGACACTACTGTGGTGCTGAGGATGTTCGTCCACATCCCCAGCTGCGCTGATCCCCTGAGAGAAGGCTGTGGAGGGTGGGGGGTTATGAGGGCGGGCATGGGGCTTATAGCCTCCCTCGGTGGTTCGCAGTAGGGCGTTTGTCCCCAGGGAACACTTGGCATGCCTGGGGATGTTTCGGGTAGTAGCGTGCAGTCAGTGGAGGTGGCTGGGTGCTGCTGGCATCTAGTTGGTAGAGGCCAGGGTGCAGCTAAATGCCCTCTAGTGCACAGGCCTGAGCCCCCACCACAGCATGGTTGCCCCAGGGTGCCTTGAGGGACCTGGACAAGCAGAAGTTGCATCCTGTGTTCTCTTGTGGCTCATTGGGTGCTTGTTTAAAGCACGTGACATAGGCTCTTGCAGCAGTCAGAGTAGTGCCTCTCCCTGTGGCCTGCTGTCACCTCGTGCCCCTTTGATCACCTTTGCCTGGCGTGTGCCTGACGTGTGCCCTTGGAGGCTTGTTTCTTGTCACCACCATCTCATTGTCACCCAGGGTCAACTTGCCCAATTCCCCTAACCAGGGCACCCTAGCAGGTGGTGCTGCAGCCTCCAGAGACCTGAGAGAATGCTGCAGTGTGCATGAGGAGACAGGGTGGGGCCAGCTTTATTGGGTAAAGGACCAGGGCATCCCATGTGGGAAGGGTGGGAGATGCTGCCTCCTGATCCCCCAGGGCCTGGCTGTGCCTACTGGCCTGATGGATGGCTGGGGCTGTCTCCGGGTGGTGGAGCTCCACTGTGCGGATCTGGCCTCCTCTTGGAGAGGGCGCCTTGAGTAAGGGCAGATGTCCTCCCTCAGCTTTGCTCCTCTGCGCACATACTGGCCGCGCCTCCCCTCCCGCAGGAGGCCGGGAAGGGGCTGGGAGGCGGGGCCACTGGTTGCATCCATGGAAATGAGCCTGCGAGGAGTGGGCGCAGCGCGCAGTGTCAGCAGAAGCTGGAGCTGGCAGCCTCCTGGCCAGGCTGAGCTCGCCTCTGCCAGCCGCTGCTTGCTGCTGTGCCGCTGGGCTCTGGTCTCCTCTGGATCGTCCTCCCCTGCGCTCTGTGCTGGCACACACATGCGGTCCCTGCGCAGCCCTCCCCACACCCAGGGCTGGAGGAGCTCCAGGGAGCAGGCTTCTGTGGGATCGCTGTGCAGAGCTACCATGGCCTCCCATGCACAGCACTGCTGCCGGCCAAGGCTCTGATGTCGCTGCCCACAGCGTGCCAGGACACTGGGGCCACAGGAGAGGGGCCTCGCTGAGGGTAAGGCTGGGAGGAGTACTGGAGCCGGGGCTGCAGCTCCCCCTGCTTCGCTGCAGCAGCTCAGGGTGCGGCTGGTTCCCTGCATGTCTGCCCTTGGGCTCCCATCCTCCGTGCTCTCCAGGGGTTCTCCCCGGGCCTTGGGACAGGTGTCCAAGCATTCAGTGCCGTTTCTTCTTGACCTGAGACTTAGAAACAGGCCATCAGCCAATTCCTGGGGGCCAGCTTTGGTAAAGAGAGAGAGAGTGGAGAAGATGGGACAGGTTCAAGGTGAGTCCCCTCCGCAGGCCTGCCCACCGCAGCTCAGGGGTCTCTGATGCCTTGTTCAGGGCTTTGGACCCTTTCCTGAGCTTGGGTAGCCCTTTCCAGCAGTGTACAGAGGAGGAGCTAGAGTTGTCCATCTGCTGTGGTCCTAGGTCTTTTCCACTGTGAGACGGGAGGAATGTTCAGGAGCACATAAAGATTCAGGAGTGCATGAAGCATGCAAATAGATGTTAGAGCCAGGCCCAGTGGCACACGTCTGTAATCCCAGTGGCTTGGGGGCTGAGGCAGAGCGACTGCAAGTTCAAAGCCTCAGCAACTTAGACCCTAAGCAACTTAGGGAGACTCTATCTCAAAGTAAAAACATAAAAGAAGGGCTGAGGACGTGGCTCAGTGTTGAGCGCCCCTGGGTCCAATGCCCAGTATTGAAAAACAAAATAAAATAGATTTTAGGGATGTGGTGAATTAAGAGAGAACTGACCTAAAACCCCACCAGGCCTCTCTTGGGCACAGAAGGGGTGTGAAGGCTGGGCTGGGCAGCGACTGTGACTGTGGGTGGCAGACACGGGCACTTCAGTGCCCTGCCCTCAGGAGGGGTTGCTGTGGGGGTGACAGGAAGGAGGCTGCCCTGCTCTGCGTCCCGTCCCATGGTCTCAGGAGCTCTAGCACATTCCAGATGTGCCCCATGTCTCCTGCAAGGTTTTAGAAGAGAACAGAGCCCTGAAACGGTCATCTTTAGCTCTCAGCTGTTACCGAAATCTGATGCTAACTTTGTTTTTATTAACCACATTGTCAGAATAAAATTTTATGACTTGGTTTCTTTTCCGTCAGTGTCTTGAGACTTGCTTTCATTTCCCTCTGCTTAGCTGGTTAAAGCAACACACAGTTGAGTTCTGGAATCCTTCAGTAGAATGTGCTGATTCTCTTTTCTATCAATGCCACAGTAAGGTCCCCTTCTTCCACAGGACAGTTTATGGGGCTCTTTCACATCTTCTCTGATAAGTAGGGCTGGGACAGTGACATCCCCATTCCAGGTGTGGGGAAATGGGTGCACGTGGTCATGTTTGCCTGAGGTTGCAGGAAGTCGGGAACTTCCACGGACTTGTGTTATGGGAACTCCCTGCTCTCCACCCAGGGTTCCCCCTGAGCCCCCGAGGCCTGGCTGTCCAGTGTTCCTTGGAGGTGACGTCACTCTCCCAAGACTGCAAACAGGGCTGGCGTCTTCCTTGAAATTGCAGAGTGTGGCAGTAACGCTCTTGACAGCTGGCTGACTTCTGGGTAGGGTGGGCACGGATGGGCTTTGCCTGGAAGGAGCGGAGAGGTTGCATGAGTGCTGTGGTCTGCCGGGGGGGGGGGGGCGGCACCTCCGTGCCGCCTGTGCTGGGCAGCTCTTGCGCTGGCTGCCTGCTGGCTTCACTCTTTCTGGTCCTGGAAACTTGTAAGTTCTCTAAAATCTGTCAGGCAGCAAGTTGGTGGTGAGAGGCTTGTTTCTAGGGCCAGTCATGGTCAGGTCATAGTTTCTTGGAGCAGGGACCAAGGTGAGGAGAATCGGGGAGCTGGCAAGTGTGGCTGTTACGTTATATTCCCGTTTGTTCCTACTGTGGCAAAACACATCTGACAGAATGTCCCGTCCTGGCCACCTCGAGGACATACTTGAGTGGAGCTGAGGGTGCCCACCTCCACAACTACCTGGCTGTGCCACCCCAGAGCCCTGCTTGCCTCTCTAGAGTGTGCCTGGGGCACCTTGCTCAGCGATACCCAGCAGATCTGTGCTTTGGCTCTCCCTGTCTCGCAGGGCGTGTGTGCAGGGCACAGCCTGGCAGCAGGTGTCAGGGTCTCCTTCCTCCCTGGCCGGGTAATGTGTGCTGGTTCAGAAAGGAGTGGCGGGTGCCCTCGGCCAGGGCTTCCTGTAAAGGTGTGGCGCACTGCAGGGCCACTTCCCTGGCCTCTGATCTGACCCACCACCGTCCTGAGGGTCCTGTGGGGTGAGACGGGAGCCCCCGTTGCTCAGCTCGAATTGCAGCTCCCTGTGACCTCTGCCTGCGAGAGGCGCTGTCTCCCGCCATCTTCTACCATCTTAACGGCCCAAAGGCGCAGCTGGTGGGCTGTGACCACTTGTATGAGACTCCAGGAGGACTGTTCCCTGTGAGGGGAGACTGCCCACACCACGGTGCTCCACCAGAGGAGGCCACCGTGAGAGCCCTGGTTCTCAGCTCCTCGCAGTTTCCAGCTTGCCGGAGGTCACGTTGCTGGGGTGTCTGTGCTCCCCGCTCCAGTGGGAAGGCCCTGTAGAAGCAGCCTGCAGCCTTGCTGTGTGTGTGGAGGCACACAGTGGTGCGTGTCAGGCTGGACTCAGGACCTGTGATCACACAGGTAGCCCTGGGTCCTGGCCAGGCCAGTCGCATAGGTTGGGTGAGTGCCCGAGCCCTGGCCCTTGCTGCAGCTCCTGGGCTGTCTCCCTACAGGAAGGGACATGTTGTGGGCGGAGGCAATTGGTCTGTCCTGGCTTGGTTGTCTCCTTGCCTGCCCCTGCCCTCGCAGCAGTGCCCATGATGGAGAGCCTCACTCCATCGTAGGATGGAGCCAGGCACCAAAGTGAGGAGCTGTCCCACACTGGTGACCTGGCTCCAAAGCCATTCTTCCAGCCCTTGTATTTCACATGTCAAGTCACTGGTTCCCTGGGAGCAAGTGCCTTGACCCTCTCCAAAGGCCTTGTGCACAGGGTCCCTGGGGAGGCTAGTCAGCCAGTGCCCCCTGCTGTAACTGGTGCCCCTGACTTTGGTGATCTTCACCCTCGGCCCTGGGATGGCACCACTTTCCTTGTGTGGCCAGAGCCTTGTGCCTGCACTGGGCCCCCAGCGCTGCCAGGTCCGGGGGCTGTGTTCTGCCACTGCTCTGTTTCAGGCAGGACTGTGTGGCTTGGGCAACTCCAGGTTTGTTGAAACCCTGCTCAGGAGGGAGGCTCCCTGCAGCGCAGCGGCCGCTGGAGGGCTGTTTGTGAAAAGGTGGCCTGAGCAGTGGGCCTCGGAGAGCAAGGCCTGCCTGGCCCTGGTTTCACGGCGCCTGTGTTTGGGCAGCAGCGGCAGTGCTTCTGCTATGCAGCACCCGAAGCTGCGTCTTCAGTGGGACCTTAGGGCGTGTCCCTGGCAGCCACTCTGGCTGCGGAGCCTACGTCTCAGGTTTTGGGCCAGGGTCTGCCTTGTGCTGCCCCTGGCTGGGAAGCAGGGCTCTGTCCCTTTAAGACAGCCCTGCTTTGTGTGCCGGCTGGAACCCATTCCGCTCTGGGTCTGCCTGCTGCTAAACTCTGCAAAGCCACATTTAAATAAGTGAGTGAAAGCCTCCTTGTGTGGCCCTCCTAGTCGTAAGGCACAGTGGCCCCTTGTTGTGTGTCCTCTTTAATCCCCTCTTGCACTGGAACCCTGGAGAGGCAGGTGAGGGGCTTGCTGCCCACCTCTGACCTCCAGCCACAGCCCTGCAGGTTGACCTCTGTAGGGCGGATCCCTGGGCCCCAGGGTGGGCACAGCTCCCTCTCTGTTCTGTCCCCATTGTACTTGGGCTGGTAGCAGGGGCCACATGCTGCCTCCCCAGCAGCCATTCTTTTAAGAGGACTTAGCCGCCTCCCTGGCACAGAAGCGTGGCTGCAGCACGTGGCCAGTGGGGGAGGGAGGACTTGTTTGTCTCTGCCATCTGGCCTGCCCCCGCGCCTGCCTGCTTTGTGCAGTTTAACCCTGGTGGCCTGCAGAGCTGAGGGGGTCGCTGCCCGCTGCCCCTGCCCGCCCTCCTGCCTGGTGCAGCCCACTCCAGCTCAGCAGCAGCTCTGGCTGCACCAGTGAAACAGTGTGTGGCCTGTGGGTGCGCCCTGTCCTCAGGCAGCACAGACTTGGGGGCCTGGTTTGGTGCCACCTTGACGAGTTCATGTGGAGGGGCTTCCGTCCAAGAGTCAGGGCCAAGTTCCTCCAGAGGATCGAGGTCGCGCTGGCTCCCGTAATGGTTCTTAGGTGGCTTAGACTGGGGAAGCAGCATTGAGCCTAAAGGTTACTGAGTGTGTGCTGGAGAGGTGGCTTGGACCTGTGGTCAAGGCAAGGAGACGCCAGGACGACAACAGGCACCTCATCTCTCCACCCGGGTCTGGCTGCGGGGTCGCAGAGCCCTCTTTCCCAGCACCCCGAGAGCAGCGTGGAGACCCACGTCAGTCTTTCACTTTCAGATCACTGCAGATCACTGCAGCGTGCGTGGGTGTTTGTTCTGAAGCAGAGGCCGCCGCTCCTGTTCCTGCTCCCCAGGGCAGCCCTCTTCGTGGGCTAGTTCTGACTTTAGGTCTCCTGGGGGCACTGCCAGGTTCTTAGGTCATGTGTCATGTTGTCAAAGTCAAAGATCATCTCCCGACTTGCTCCTGTGAGGGACAAAGGAACAGCACATCATTTTTTCCATTTTTGATGGTTTATCATAGTCTTTGTTCTTTATTCTCCCTTTAAGCTTCCCTAAGGAGTCTGCAGCCTGGTTCTGGCTCTGCTCCCGGCCTCCTCCTCCTGGCCTGCAGCTCCTCCTTCCTGTTCCCAATGCCACAATCCGAACATCGAGGGTCTGCACACGTGCCTCAGAGCAAGCCTGCGATGCAATCCTGGTGTCCCAGGAGCAGCCCTGGTGTCCCGGGTGCAGCCCTGGTATCCCGGGAGCAGCCCTGATGTCCCGGGAGCAGCACTGGTGTCCCGGAAGCAGCGCTGGTGTCCCAGGTGCCACCTGGCTGCCTTTTCCACTCTTCCCTCAAGTTCTCTTTCCCCTTTCCAAGCAGTAGTTAGTTTAAGAGGAGACCGCCTGTCACCTGCTCAGCTCTAAACTGTGCCTGTGGCCCTTGCACCTTTCCGCACCTCCTGAACCGCTGGACTGTGGCTGTGAGCTTGGCTCTCTGGGGTGGAGCTTGTTTCGCCTATCCAGGGAGTGGATCTGTTTCTTACCTTCTCAGGCTCACCCCAACTGTTGATTTTGAGGGGAGACTTGAGGGGCAAAGACATGCTCACTTTACGAGAGCGCGTTTTTCCTGTAACTGTCCCTCTTCGTAGTTTCCTACTCCTCCGGAGGCCTCTGTTGTTGCTGGCCACCTGCTTGCAGCAGAGTGGGTTTCCTGCCTATACTCTCCCTTGCGAAGCAGGTCTGGTGGCCTCTGTAGAGCAAATCTGGGAGGGGGAGGAGGGGGACACCAGGTGGCCTGCAGGCTATGGCATAGGCCCGTGGGCGTGAACCTCCAAGCGAGGTCTCCTCCCGGGATTGCAGCTCCTGATGCGGGTTCTCTGCAGGGTTGGCCCAGGTCTGCAGCTTTAGGGTGAACCCACTCCTGTCCTTTAGTGTGAGGCCAGGTGTTGGGCGTCAGGCAGCCTCTACGGCTCGCAGGACTTGCTGGTGGGCAGTCACATTCTGGAAGAGCTGCTAGCGTTTCTCCTTTGCTCAGTTCTGGAAGTTGTTGACCTCTCTTCTGCTGCCGGCCTTTCTCCCAAGCCCTGAGGTAGTGGAGCTGTTTTATTCCATTACTGGTTTTAAAGGGGAACATTGAAGGCAGAGGACAGAAGCACATTCTGAGTGTGTAGCGCAGGCCCTGGACTGTGGCTTTCTAGAAGTCATCACCTGCAGTGCCTGGAGGCTGAGAGGTGGACTGGAGAGGCCAGTCCAGTGTGGACAGCTGCTGCTGGGGTGCACAGAACCTGGCCAGAGGGTTTGCATGACGGTTCTCTTTTCATCACCCTCAACACAAAGACTTGAACTTTGCCTCTGCTTGAGTGAAAGCTCCATGATGGTGGATTAAGCCAGAGCCATAGCTTCCAAACCAAATCTCAGTGTTTCAACACCCCTGCGGAATAGCTGTTTAACGGACTTTTACTTTGCCATCAGAAACGTTACGTTAGAGCAGGTGTTGTCTCCGATAACCTTCGGAAGTTTTTCCTTAAAGGTCATCTGGTCTGTAGGGACTGGGAATCCTCATCTGTGAAGCCCTCCCAGCAGCACGTGCTCCTCCAGAGGGGGCGCCAGCCTCGTGTGTACATCAGAGGGTTTGGCGAGGGCGCCCCTGAGGAGGCATGCAGAGGTTCTTGGGTATTCTGTCATTGTGCTTTGGAGATCCAGTCATGGTGGAGAACATGTTTCTTAGAGTGGGTGTTAGTGAAGTTCAAGACCTTTTCCTGGGGAGCCCAGGAAGGCTGGCCACCATAATGTAGCTCATCTAGGCTGCCAGGTGTCAGTGTGTTTCACTCCCCAGGCCTCACTGTCCTGGGTGGGTTTAGGAAATACTAGGGGTGGGGGTTAGCTGCTCTCAGGACACCGCAGGTGAAGATGCGTGCTACTGGCAGTGTGTGTGCACTGTGCTCGGGGGCGGCGGCTCCGTCCCTGGGGTGTCCAGTAGAAGTGCTGTGGGAATCACAGTGTAGTCGGACCTCCTAGGAGCCTCTGTGAGATCCATTAGGTGACATCTACTTATCAAGTGACTGTCATACCAATGATTCGTCAATACAAAGTATTATTAAAGAGATGTTTTACTTTCTTTTCTTTTTTGGTGGTGGGTATTTAGAACCCAGGGGCATTTTATCACTTCATCCCCATCCCAAGTTGCTGAGGCTGGCCTTGAACCTGCGATCTTCCTGCCTCAGCCTCCTGAGTTGCACCACCATGCCTGGCTTTTTACTTTCTGTAGAAAGCCTGCATCCCTCAAGCTGGGCAGTCATTTTCACAGATGTGATCACTGGGGGCTCGGGGATAGAGGACTGCAGATGCCCCTTCCCTGGGGATGTGAGTGCCCTGTGCAGCCAAGGCTTTTGAGCTGCAGATAAACACCAGGCAGGGTCTCAGGCTAGTTACAGTTACTTCCCTTGTCCACAATCTTAATCACCCTTGGTCCCACCCATGGCCCAAAGTATTCAGTGGAAAATGCCAGAATCAATTCCTAAGCTTTAATTCACACACCTCCGGGAGTAGTGTGATGGAACCTTGTGCCCAGCTGCTCTGCTTCCCATCCGTGAAGCCTCTGTCTGAGATTGCAAGGAGGAAGCTTTCACCAGTTCTGCGGCTGCGCCTCAGCCTACAAAAGGCGCACAGTAGTGCCCAGCTGAGGCGGGGAGGCACTGGCACCTGCGTGTGCTAAGGGCACTTCTGTCCTGTTTTGCTTTGTCCCAAAGCAGCCCTGTGAAGTGGACAATGGCATGTCCTCTTTATCATGACATAGATTAAGTCACCCATCCAGAGTAGCCTGGTGGCTGCAGTAGGGTTTGCCCGACTGCCTGGTTCAGATGCTGTCTCCCTGCATGGCTGCCTGGTTCTCATATCTCACCAGGAGGGCTGGAGGCTGTCTGTCCAACCTGTGTGCTCAGAGGAGATTTGGCCCCTGGAGGACAGCCCTCCATGCTGAGGGCTGTGGTCTGGAGTGAGACCTTGTTCTGGTGCTGCGTGCGTGGAGGAGGCTGCATGGCTGACGGGAGCATCCCGTGGTCCCAGGTGGAACGCTGCGTGGGGCGAGTCTGCCCATCTAGATCTTCCTCTTGTGGACATCATCTCCTTGCCTGCCCCACCCCACTGACACAAAGCCTCCGTGCCTCTGCTCCCCACTCAGGTGCCACTGCCACAGCTCATGCCACCTGGCGGCGCAGGTCCAGCTCTGAGCATGGGGTTGTGGAGGCCCCAAGGTGGTCTGCAGCCTCCAGCTGGAGGGGAGCAAGGCCGCCAGTCTGGGTTAGCCCTCAGCCCCTCTCCCTCCTGGCTCTCCCCAGCTCCCCCGTGTGAGAGGTCGGTGCCGGCTGACCTCTCGCTGTAAGTCATTTCCGAAACCAGCTTCCGGTCCCTTTCGTGGTCTTTCTCCTGTCCTGTCTCTGGATTCTTCTGGGTTTGGGGTGAGCTGAGCACTTGCTTAGTGACATTCTCTCCTGTCTGCAGTTCCCAGCGACCTGACCGCAGAGGAGCGCCAAGAACTGGAGAACATCCGGCGGAGGAAGCAGGAACTGCTGGCCGACATCCAGGTGCTGTCCGTGCGCACGGTGCCCTTCTCTGGGGTCTACCCACCGAGGGCCTGTCACTGCAGCTCCGAAGAGAGTGCAGTGTTGGTGACTCTGCTGTCCTGCAGCTGCGCGGGGCCTCTGTGAGCTCAGGGTTAGCCTGCTGTCCGAGCCAGAGCGGGAGAGGCCCCAGGGCACACTCGTCCATGCTTTCCCCGCAGGAGCCCAGAATGGCCCAGAGTGAGCAGGACGTGGCCTCCGGCTGCACGTGCAGGGCCTGGCTCTGCCACTCAGCAGCCCAGTGCCTCGAGATGAGTTTGGTTCTTGTGGACTTGGATGGGTCATGGGAAGTGTGTGGGTTTGTGGAGGAGTGTGACTTCTGCTCCAGGCACGCCCACGCAGCGTTCTGCCAGCCTCCTTTTGTAGGAAGGAAGGCCTAGGAGCTGGCAAGGCAGCAGGTGTTACTCTTCTGAATTTCTGTGGACATGTTGAGGGTTAGGGGAGAGGATGGGCCTGAAGGCCCAGGCCAGTGTGAGAGGAGACTCCGCTTGCCCTGTTGGTTTGAGGCTCATCTGCAGTTGGCCCTGAGCCTTGGCCTCCCATTTCACTCAGCCCCTCTTCACTGGGGGAGCCCCTGCAGAGGGGAGGGTGGTAGGCGGAGGTGGACCAGTCAGGTGGTGGATGGGCAGTAGATTTGGTCAGTGTCCCCTGAGCCACCCTGTGGCTCAGATGCCACCAGGCCTGTGGGTATGAGAGTGCATCTGTGACCTCTGTCACCCTATTTGGTGAGCCGTGGATCTGTCCTGCCAGCTCGCACCATGGTGGCCTTCCTCCCGTGGGACAGGTGCTCTCGCCCACCATGCAGGCACATGAACTTCCCCGCCCAGCTCTCCCTCCTGTGTCCCTGGAGGGGGTGGGGGGTGGCTGCTCTTTGGCGGGCCTCTCGTCTAGTGTTCTCTCAGGTGGAGGCTGCAGAGAGCGAGGCTCTGGAAGTGGCTTTGGTCTGCATGTCCCTTCCTGGTAACTCTGGGCTGTCTTTCTGCAGAGGCTGAAGGACGAGATAGCAGAAGTCGCTAATGAAATTGAAAGCTTGGGAACCACAGAGGAGAGGTGAGTCTGTCCTGCTCCTGGCAGCTGCTCAGTGCACCCCGCTCTCACTCTGCGAGGAGGTGGCCCCACCCTGGGAGCCCTGGCAAACAGAGTAGACCTCCTTCTACCTCCCAGCCTCACTGCAAAGGTGCAGGGGTGCAGGTGGCTCTTGACGTTGCAGGATCAAGCTAGAGGACTTCAGGGTTCCCAGAGGCTTTACGCGGCTCTTGGGGTTTCTTCCCCTCTCGGCCACAGCTCTGTGTTTCAATTCCACTCCTCCTTTGCATAAAGGAAAAGCTTAACAGATACTACCAGTAGTTCCGAGCGGCCGTGTGCCCAGTTGCATCTAGATGCATTTGCAAGCTGGGGGAAGAGAGCACAGAGGTGGGATTGTGAACACTAGGCCTTGGGCTCCGTCCTTCTTTGAATGACATGAAATGTTGTGACTTGGAGAGTTTACTTTTGAATGGGGCTCCTAGATCGTTGTCTAACAGCCTGAATCAGTGAACAGCCGTTCCCAGGTCACTCCGTCTGTGTTTTTCCAAGCCTGAGTCTCCCTGTCTGGCTTCCTGAGACTGCTCTGCTGAGGTAGCCTCGTGTGGCCGAGCCCTTAGGGGACAGCAGCCAGCGCAGTGCCTCCAGGCTCCAATTGTCCTTTTGGTGTTTTGGATTATAGCCTTCTTACTTTCTGTTTAAAAAAATTGTAGCTTAAAAGTAATGGATATGAATTCATCAAAATTTAAAACTTCTGCTCTTATGAAAATAACTGTTAAAGTAGGAACCGGCAAGTCACAGAGGAGGAGGACATCTGCAGCATGTGCCTCTGAGCAGGGGGAGAGTACACGTGGTTCCCTAAGGAGGAGGCCAAATCTAAGGGGAGCAGAGGCGTGGATGCTGCTCAAGTACCCGCCCGTGTCACAGGCATGCGATTCAGGGGAAGCCACCACGATACCACTTCACGCCCTCCAGGACGGCTGAGATCGGAAGATCGCCCTTCCTGGCTTGGCGAGCACACAGTGTGACCATGTGGGAGGCCACGCGCACTCCTGATGAGGCCAGCTGCTCAACCCCCAGGCGTGTCCTCCAAAGGCGCACACAGGGGCGTTGATAGCAGTCTTGTGCGCCTGGATGCACAGGAGCCAGCTGCGGGCAGGCAGCACTTGGCTGGAGCCCACAGACACTGCAGAGCAGTCTGCTTTGGCCCACGAGCGGCCGTGGTGTGGGACGTGGCAGGAGTGGTGGTCACGAGGTATAGCACTCGTCAAGACAACTGACTGTGCTTTAGGTGTGTGCCCTGTGTGAGTGTGAACCACACCTGAATGTACCAAGGAAACCTGCACTCTCCTCGGGTTCTCACGGTGGAAGAGCATGGAGAGGGCAGACCACCCGCAGCCTGGATGCGCACCTCGGTGTGGTTCCTCTTGTTTAGAATCCAGGGTGCCATCCATGTGGTACATGCCTGAAGGT
Source organism: Aplodontia rufa (assembly GCA_004027875.1). Lineage (NCBI taxonomy): Eukaryota > Metazoa > Chordata > Mammalia > Rodentia > Aplodontiidae > Aplodontia > Aplodontia rufa. Next base: position 4,826 of record PVKS010020033.1, on the reverse strand, counting down.
CAACACAGTGCACCCAGCAGGTGACACCAGGCCTGTTTGCAGCTGGGCGCCCCAACACCCTGCTTGCCCGCTCACAACAGCTGCATCTGGAGTTGAGTCAGGACTGGCATGCGTGGCTCCTTGTGTTTCTAAATCTGGTACTTTAAGTGGTTTGCAGGGTCAGCATTCCCCAGCGGGGGCTGTCCTGCAGATCCCTGCATGCCGGGATGAAGAGGACTTGGTGCTCAGATTGTCCCTCAGGAACACCACCATGGTTTCAGGCAAAAGACCAAGGCCAGCACTTTGTAGAAATGACCCTAAAGACTGTTCAAAAAGAAGCAACGTGCCCACATACTCTGGGGTTTTAAACTCCCTGAAGGGCGGGCACCAGCTGGTTAGCTCAGGTGATCCAGGAGCAGCCCGGAGCGGCCTTGTTTGGGCCCCCCGTTGGGGCAATGCTTGCATGGAGAATGGAAGGCTGGTCAGTACTGCAGAGGGTCTGAGCTGGAGCTACAGGTCCGGGTGCTGGAACGTGAGCCAACGGGACGGAGGTCTCCCAGGGTGTGCGGGCGGCCTCAGGCAGTCTAATAGGGAAGGTCAGCTCTCTGCGCTGTACCTGCCTAGGCTGCAGGAAGCCTTCAGTTAGGGACCAGACAGGCCAGGACCCTGAGGGTCACCTGTGGTCGTGTGCCTTGCTTCTTGGAGCCTCTGAGGCTGCCGCACGCTCTTAAAGGAAATCACGAAGCAGCTTGCCCTTGTAACATTTATGTGGAAATACAGACCAGAGAGATCTTCCTAAATTAGGGAAGGAGTAGACAACCACTTAGAACCAATAGAAATTTCTAGACATCAGGTCTCAACTGCCAGTTGTGGCTGAAGTGAACCTGTCCTATGGGCACCTGCTCACCCCGGGACCTGGCCTCCTGGCATCTCTCCCTCTGCGTTAGCCAGCGCAGCATGCCCCTCAGTAGCAGAGGCTCATGCCTTATCTCTGAGCAGCATCTTTGCTCTCTGAAACTATAAAACCGCCATTGTCATTGATAGTAGCACTCCCCAAATTTGGATGCATAGCAGAATTTCTGTTGGAAGTCTTAGAGTCCAGATTCCTAGGCTCCGCGCCTGGCACTTCCGGGTGACTCAGTAGCCCAGGGCCACTTCCCAGGGCGTGGACCACACGGAAGCACAGGCCCATCACAGACATGCTGCGTGAGCCACCCCAGGTGTGTGAGTGAGAACTGGCGCTGTGCACCCCCGTCCCCCGCGTCAGGCTGCTGGTGCGCGCCGCCCGCCTGCGGAGCCTCGCTTTCATTCCGGTGCCGTCAAGAAAACTGCCGCTCATTTGAGCAGTTTCTTGAGAAGTGAAAGATGAACGCACCACATGACCCAGCAGTGTCCACCCCAGCATCTGCCTAGGAGAAACGAGATGGACACCCCCCTAAAGAGGCCGCCAGTGGCCACTGCCCACTGCCTGCCGTGGAGGAGCAGGCATGGTGTGCTGTGGAGGGGCTGCCACTCAGCAGGAGGAAAGGGCGTGACCACGCTGGTGCACCCCACAGTCTCAACAGTGCAGGTGCCGTTCACGCAATGTCCCTAGCGGCAGCACTGAAGGCAGAAAGCAGACCCATGTTGCTGGGGTGTGGAGGGTTAGGGTCAGTGGGTGTGGGCTGCACCTCGATAAGCGGCTGCCACTCGGCACATGGTAAAATAGGTATGTTGAGACCCAGCAGGTTGGATCTTGGTACAGGTCTTAAAAAGCACATCATAAAAGACGAGCACTCAGCAGTGCCACGGTCGCCTGCCGTTCTTATGGCTTCCCCAGACCCCTCTGTGCAAACCTCAGATGTGGTGGCTGCACTGGGGACTGCAGGACCTCCCAGACCTCCTGCTGCCGGGGCACTAATGGCCATGGTGTTGTCTTTCAGGAAAAACATGCAGAGGAACAAACAGGTAGCCATGGGCAGGAAGAAGTTTAACATGGACCCTAAGAAGGTACGTGCCTGCAGCGACAGAGCCTGCGCCTGGGTGCTTGGGAGGACTGGACGCGACTTCTCCAAGCTGCGGTTCTGGAGCGAGCACCCCATGGCCCCACCTTGACCCGTGACCCCCTGTTGGGTTGTGCCCCTGCTCGGGACGCTCCTCTTCCCAGCTGCTCTCTGGTCTCTCCAGGGCATCCAGTTCCTGATAGAGAACGACCTGCTGAAGAACACGTGTGAGGACATTGCCCAGTTCCTGTACAAGGGCGAGGGCCTCAACAAGACGGCCATCGGCGACTACCTGGGGGAGAGGTAACGCAGATGTGGGGCGGGAGCCTGTGGCCCCTGGGTCCTGGGGACACCGGTGGCAGGTGGGCATGGAGCAGAAATGTCCAGGGGCCTTGGGGTCACCATATTTGCTTAGCCAGGGAGCAGAATGGCCCAGGCATCAGCCTGTGATGGCTTTGCTGAAAGGCCATGTGGCCCTGGGACTTGGTGTAGGGAATACTGCCTGGCTGGGGGTCAGGTGGGTCTTGGGCTCAGCATCGGGGTCTGACTTCTGCTGCCCCGTCTTCCCTCTGTTCCTGGCAGAGATGAGTTTAACATCCAGGTCCTGCACGCGTTTGTGGAGCTGCACGAGTTCACAGACCTGAACCTCGTCCAGGCCTTGAGGTGCGTACCTGGAGGGAGCTGGACCTGTGTCCATCCTGTGCCCCTCAGCGCCGTGCTGATGGCTTTCAGTCCTGTGAAAGAAGCAGGTGGCAGGGTTGGACTGCGGTGCGCCCAGGCAGTGCTCTGGGACTCCCTGCCACCTTGCACCTAAGTTTATGTCAGTTTTGAAATCTTTTCTACTCTTTGTTTTAGAAAACCCTTCCATTTCTAGCCCCAGGATAGATAGCATATTTCATGTTATTTTAGAAAGGAAAAAGTAAACTTTCATTTTTTACTAAATTTGTTATTTCAGTTGTGCCCTTTTGGAAATTGTCCTTCAGGGTTTTCAGGGCTGTGGGTGGAGCTAGTAACCACTCTATGCTGTCACTCTGAATAGATGGAAATGGAAAGGATGCAGAGTGGCACCCACAGGCTGGGTCCAGCTGCTCGCTGAGGTCCAGGCCTCCACCCCCAGCCTGTGGCTGTGGGTGCTGTGTGACGCTCAGGGTCCGCTGTGGATGTTGCCCTGCCATCGCGTTCCTGGCTCTCGGTCTGCAGATGGTTGTCAGGAGCACCGTCCTCAACAGCAGCACCAGGCGCCTCCTTTCCTTGCTCTGCCTTTGACGGAGGCAGCAGAGGTGTGCAGTGTTGAGTTTGCCTGCTAGAGGCACCGAAGTCGGGCGCCAGGCCTCTCGCATCTTCTTTTTCCCTCGGATGTCACAAGCCGCTGGCAATTTAGCGATTCATGACAGGTAGCTGTCACCCCCTCTGCTGACACCCTGTCTCCGCCCTGCAGGCAGTTCCTGTGGAGCTTCCGGCTCCCTGGAGAGGCCCAGAAGATCGACCGGATGATGGAAGCCTTCGCGCAGCGGTACTGCCAGTGCAACACTGGGGTGTTCCAGTCCACGGGTGAGTGAGGTGCCCCCAGCCTAGTGGCTGTCACCGCCACTACCACATTACTTTCTTGGTGCTGGAGAATTTCTAAATCAAAGGGCTGATATTCACACTGAACGTTCATTTAATGGTATTTATAATAGAAAATGGTAGGAAGTAATCCAAAAGTCCAACATCAAGACATCAGTAATGTAAATTGACCTGTGAACTGTGACACATGGCACTATTAAAAATCAGGTATGTAGGGGCTGGAGCCGTGGCTCGGTGGTTATATTGCCTCGCACGTGCGAGTACATGGGTTCAAACCCCAGAACCACGTACACAACTAAGTGTCAGAGCAATGAAAACTTAATAAAAATTGATTCTCTCTCTCTCTCACTGTCCTTCTCTCTTTTAAAAAAAAAAATTGATTCTGTCCCTCTCAGCATACATCTCTCCTCTCCCCACCCCTCTCACTGTCCCTCTCTTTAAAAAAAAAAAAATCAGGTTTGTAGCCAGGTGTAGCAAGGTGGCATACCTGTGATCCCAGCAACTCAGGAGGCTGAGGAAGGAGGATCGCAAATTCAAGGCCAGCTTAGGCAACTTAGTGAGACCCTGTCTCAAAATAAAAGTAAAAAGGACTGGGGATGTGGTTCAGTGGTAAAGCAGCCCTGGGTTCAATCATCAGTACCAAAAAAGACATAAATAAATTTTGAAAATTAAAAAGTCAAATTTTAAAAAGCTGGGCATAGTAACATGCCCCAGCTACCGAAGAGAGTGAGGCAGAGGCCAGAGGAGAGCTTGAGCCCAGGAGTTTAAGGCCAGCCAGGCAATACGTTGGGACTCCCGTTTCAAAAAAAAAGTCATGTTTATGTGAAGAATTTTGTTGACAATGGCAATGATAAGATTAGCAGAAAAGTTTTCTTTGTTTGTGTGCATTGGTGTGTGTGTCAGCATACATCTATTTTATCCAGATGCGTTGGTGTGTGTGTCAAAATACAACTATTTGTTCCAGGTGCATTGGTGTGAAGTATACATCTATTTGATCCAGATGTGTTGGCGTGCGTGTGTCAGCATACATCTATTTGATGCACATGTGTTAGCGTGTGTGTCAGCATACATCTGTTTGATCCACATGCGTTGGTGTACGTGTGTAAGCATATATCTATTGGATCCAGATGCGTTGGTGTGCGTGTGTCAGCATACATTTGATCCACATGCGTTGGTGTACGTGTGTAAGCATGCATCTATTGGATCCAGATGTGTTGGTGTGCGTGTGTCAGCATACATCTATTTGATCCACATGCATTGGTGTACGTGTGTAAGCATACATCTATTGGATCCAGATGC